>MU226059.1:3395590-3416136 GCA_018584345.1 Thuja plicata | reverse complement strand
TACAAGGTATTTTATAAAGATAGTTCAATAGAGATACATGACAAATCAGTGTCCACATCAACAAATACTGTGTTAACAGCCATCATTAAAGGTAAAACCTTCCTGAGTAGTTGTGGAACTCAAAAACAAAGGACCTTATCTAGTCCTTAGCAATTAGGCTTTTCTTGTCTCTAAATCAGGAGTAAAAGGTACAAGGATTCACATAGACATTTCAAGCATTATGATTCATACAAGAAAAATCCCTAACAATGGGTATGGTAAATAACATGCAACTTTATATTTTTTTGAGATAGCAATTTTCAAAATTTAAAGAGATGAGGGTAACAAGAAATGCAACGAATTGTAAAAAGGTGAAATCCTAAGGACATAAACCCCTGTAAACTCTTCCTTGCGAATTGAATGTTGGAGAGATTCAGAACAACCCACGAAGCATGAATCAGACCCAACCACAATTCACTACTCCACAAATGCCTAATCAAATCGACCAAAAGGCTGAAAGACCCCCCCCAAAAAAAGGGGTCCCCATTAGGCCAAGTGGCCAAAATGGGGCGTGTGTTGTGGAGCCAAAACACTACTACTGAGTCAAAGTATGTTGTTTATGCAATAAACTATACAAAACTTGTTTTGATGAAACAAATGTTGAAGGACATTGGAATAATTTTTAAAGAACCAGTGGTTATCCATTGTCATAACACTAGCACAGTGAATATGTCAAAGAATCATGTATTGCTTTCAAAGACTAAACATATTTATATTAAGTATAATTTACTGATGGAGAAGGTAGTAGATAAAGAGATTAAACTGGATTATATTAGCACAAAGGAACAGATAGAAGATATATTTACTAAACCTTTGCCAAAATATGCTTTTGAATATCTCAAAGGCATGCTTGGGGTGGTGGCCCCTCCCAGTGGTAATTAAATGATCACAAGAGAACACTATGGAGTACATTTGGGTTATCTTGCACCTAGTTCATGGACATAAAGATTTGAAAAAGATACACATTATAGAAGACTAAAAATGAGTTATGGCACCTTTACCATTGCTGCCAAAGGAGGAAGAAATCTATGTGAAAATCGCTACTATTTTGAGAGATTTGTGTTGAGGATATTGAGAAGATTGTATTGAGAGAGAGTACTTTTGGGGAGATGCATATGGATTTTCCCATATGTTGCCATCAATTCCAAAGGGGGATATTTTTGGATGATATCATTTTCGGTTACTGATCATACTATTGATATTCATGTTTTGTTACTGATGTTAACATATATTTCTATGGAGAGGACAGACTGGTTACTTGACTATAAGAAGTGTACAAACACTGTACAGATGATTCAGAATGATCAAATTTGGATTTATGTAGAAGGATGTGTGTTAACCTTATTCCTAAGGTCTCTTGTCTTTATGTTGCATATTAAGGATGTTACAGTTGATTTGGTGAAGACTGGTTTATGGACTGTAACTGTGATTCTAGACAGAGAAGGTCTCTATGTTTCTGGTATATCTTTCTGGTGAAGATATTTCAGGTGATGTGAGCTTACTAGTGGACAATTGACATATGTTGGAATAATGGGTTGAGTTTGATTGTGGTTTTGTTATTGGAGACGTCAGCTGTGGCGTGTATTTTGAAGAAGACCTAATTGGTGGCCAAATTCAGGCATGTAGCGTGTGAAATGAATTATGAGCATGGATTGTGGATTTGAAATCATAATTGATGGATTATAAATGATGTTTAATTGTTATAGGTATTGTGTCTATCTTAGAAAGGAGTTAAATAATTATTTGTATATTGAAAATCCTTAATTATCTGACCTAAGTAATTATTTGTGTATTAGGAAAGCTTAATTGGATGACCTAATGAATTATTGTAAGAGGTTATATATGAGTGATATTTTCTTTTGAAAAGATGTCATAGAGATTGAAAAGAAGAAGAAGTGAAAGCTGTGAGGCTTGTTTGGCTACTGGATGTAGAGTATGTTAGTAATAACTGAGAGGGGGGGTGAATCAGTGGCCTCAAAAATATTCCAATAATCAACCTAAAAACTTAGTACCACAATATTAAGCCTCTAGTTATCTTCAGTCCTATAAGATCAATGCATTCAAATACAATTATCAAATTACTACTACTTGGAATGCTTTGTTAAACCTTATATTGTATGTTTTCCAAATAGTAGTCTATTAATTTACCAAAAGACAATAAATTATCTAGAGTATACTGATCAATCCAAATTAGATCTGTGTAATGAAAAACACTAAAATAATGACTCATAAACACATTGACACATGAATTTTTAACATGGAAACCCTATTAAGGGAAAAACCACTTGGGACTGGTAACCCAAATTTTTCACTCTTCTGAAGTGAGCTCGGTGAAGAGCCAACCCTGTTAAAGGTTACAAACATACTATTAGGTGTGACCTTGTTAGAGGATTTAAAAGTTTAGTTTGTCACTTGATACAGGGCATCTCTATGCTACCTTCTTTTATCAAATACTCACTTGTCCTGTCAATAGGTATCTGGCATCTCATGCTATCTTCATG
This sequence comes from Thuja plicata, assembly GCA_018584345.1. Classification (NCBI taxonomy): domain Eukaryota; kingdom Viridiplantae; phylum Streptophyta; class Pinopsida; order Cupressales; family Cupressaceae; genus Thuja; species Thuja plicata. The sequence goes on along the minus strand of MU226059.1, from coordinate 3,413,596 downwards.
ATCAAAATTTTTGATAATCCTCAGGATGTATCTCAATATAGAAAGTATCTTTAAATCCCGCTCGGTTAAGAGATTTTTTGAATCAATGGTTAAACTTAAAAAATATGATTTGTTCACATATATAACTTATACTTGCATATTTTCAAATCTATTTTAATCTCACAAAACTATCTGATCAATATATCTATGTTAATACCTTTGCTCCACTTTACTTATGCTTAATGATGGTTTTCTCTATTTCTCTATAGAAAACTTTATCTCTTTCCTCATCTTTATTGATCATGACTGTATGAAGTTTCCCTTCATTAGTTTCTCTTCAACATCCTCTTTTCATTCATTCAACCACTCATTTCATAATGAATTAAGTTGTCTCTTTTATTGATATGATATCATTGTTGTTAGGTTCTTGATTTTGTTGATATTGGCATGATCCACAATTATTTCCAATTAGATTTAAAGAAAAACTCATATTTTATCTCGCAAAGATCTTCTTGCCAACTGGACAAAATAGCTGTAAATCCTTTACTTATCTCTGGCTTTATCTTGTCGATGAAAACAAAGATAAATACAAGTTAAGTCCATATTTAGCTCTACCAGCTAGATATTTTTCTTGGGCTTCTCCGTCAGTTTACACTATGTTTTTGGCCATCGATTATGCTTGTGATTCTTCTCATCGATAATGTTCATCGGTGTTCTTTCTCGGGCATCACTGTTATTTGACTTTCGATGATCTCTGTCCATCGGGTTCCACTAGTCCTCGATGTTTTAAATCACATTGTGAATTCTTATCTTTTATGCATTACTGAAAGCTTAATATTTATCTCCCTGATTGTCTAAATTTTGTGACACTTTGATTATAACTGATTAGATTATATCAAATTGAGATCAGTGACAATACAATCTATTAACTGATTTGATGTCTTGCATTATCCTTCTGCATTTTGGTGATCTACTCAACATCTTCAAACATTCAATTAGTTACATGTCATCAATCTCTCCCTTTGGCATTGATGGAAACATACTACATTATCATACTATACTATTACTAATATAATATTAAATATAATAGTTTAATCAAGCTTTCCTAATGTAACTATTACAAATGTCTAACTTTCGGTAAGCTCAAAATAGCTAAGATGTGTTTCTTGTAGAATGATTGTTTTCAATATTCAATCCCTTCACTTGATAGATGTAGCATCTTATTTTTCTATTCTGATATGTGCTCTGCCTTGATTTTTCCTCTTTTTGATAATTTATTTTTCCTTTGACAACAATTTATCTCTTTGTATGAATTTTCTTCCTTTGTTACTTCTCTCCTAGAGATGGATATTTCATATGTAATCAATTTCACTCCCTTTGAATATTGATTAACTCTATCTTTTTTATTTTTAGGAACCTCACTTCATGGATAATGATATAATCTCTCTCTTTATCATATTTCTTAATGAGATAATCTCTCCCTTTTGATCCTTTTGATAATGAGAATAATCTATCCCTCCGACAACAATTCCAAATAAAATATATATATATATCATGTTCCATCCCTTTATGTAATATATTCCTTGAATTTCCCTATCCATCAGCAATACAATGTCTTTGGTGTTCGATTCATAATGTACCCTGCTATGTACATATGATTATGTTGTTGTTTATCTCAGTGTTGGCATCAACATGACTGATCTTTAGATGTGGTATAGGCTATTGCAACCTCCTAGTTAGCTTACTGACTGATAGACAAGGGTTGGACCCCTAGTCTCTATCTCAGGCACTCAAATGTATCCTTTGGTAATGGATTGGTGAATATATCAGCTAATTTTTCCTTTGATTGAAAATATTCTAGTGTCACCTCCTTTTCTTGCACTTTTTCTCCCAGATAGTGATACTTTATAGCAATATTCTTAGTCTTAGCATGCATGACTGGATTCTTATAAATTTTTATTGCACTGGTATTATCACAATAGATTTCAAGAATCTTCATATTCATACCTTCTAGAAATTGTTTGATCCATGCAATATTGGAGCAATTTGCAACAAAAACCACATACTCTGCTTCTGTAGTAGACTTAGAGATGCATCCTTGCTTCTTGCTGATCCATGTGACAAGTCTATCACCCATGAAGAATTCTCCTATAATTGTGCTCTTTTGGTCATTAATGTTTCCAGCCCAATCAACATCTATACAGACTTGTAGCTCAAATTTTCCTTCTCTTTTATACCATAATCCATAGTCTTCAGTATTCTTTAGATATCTCATAATTCTCATGAGAGTAGTCATATGTGATTCTTTGGGATTAGCAGAGAATTTTGCAACTATTCCAACTGTGTATGCTATATATGATCTGATATGAATAACATACATCATTTTTTCAATCATTGATGTATATAAGGTCTGATTTACCTCATTTGATTTTTCTTCTTTTGTCAGCTTACATCTAGTAGGCATAGGTGTTCCAACTGGTTTGGAATCTTCCATCTTGAATATCTTCAACACTTCCTTTATGTATTTGGATAGAGTGATATATATGCCTACATCTTGTTGAAGAATTTGTAGACCAAGAAAGAATTTGATCTCCCCAAATATAGAAATTTAAAATTCCTTTCTCATTTTATTACCAAAGGATTTGCATAACAATTCATTTCCCCCATCATCAACAAAAATTTCAGCAATCAGAATATTACCATCAATATCTTCTTTTAAGTACAGGTTTCTATTTTCACTTGTTCTAACAAATTTTATCCTAGTGAAATATGAGTGAATTCTTTCATACGAGGCTCTAGGTGCTTGTTTCAATCCATACAAGGATTTATGTAGTCTTCATACCATGTTTCTCTTGTCTAGATCAACAAAATATTCTGGTTGTTCAATGTATACGTCTTCTTCCAGCATTCTATTTAGGAATGCAGATTTGACATCCATCTGGTATACCTTGAATCCTTCAAATGCAGCATAAGCGAGTAAGATACTAACTCCTTCTAGTCTAGCAACATGTACAAAGGTTTATCCATACTCAATACCTTATTCTTGTGCATATCCCTTGCATACTAACCTTGCTCTATTTCTAGTGACTTCTCCATTCTCATTTAGCTTGTTTCTGAATATCCATTTAGTATCGATGACATTCTTTTCATTTGGTCTCGGTACTAGTGTCCATGTACTATTCTTCTCAATCTGTTCTATTTCTTCATTCATAACACTAACCCATTCTTCATTCTCAAGTGCAGTATTAATAGATTTAGGCTCAAAATAGCAAAGTAAACATCTGGTATTTAGTGACTTACTTCTTTTTCTTGTTCCAACCTTCTTGTCTCCTATGATTTAATTTTGTGGATGGTGTCTTCTGACATACTTGGCAAGTTTTAGTTCAGCCCTTTTTTCATCATTTTGATCATCTTCTTGACCTTTGTTCTGATCTCCATTGTTCAGAACATCATCTTGATGATTTTCCTAATTTTTGGTAGTTGCAGCATGATGCTCAGGTGCAATGTTCTATTTCTTAGGAGAGATACATTGTTTCTCAGGAGAGATACACTGTTGCTTGGGTAGAGTGTCAGGTTATTTATAAAAAGACCTAGTGTAGTCCTCTAGTTCTTTTTTTCTTTCCTTATCATTCTTTTCTGCAAATTCATCTATTTTCACATTTGCACTTTCAATGATTTTGATATATGACTTGTTAAGACATTTATAAGCCTTTCTTTTGGTTGAGTACCCTAGAAAGATATCTTCATCACTTTTGGATTCAAGTTTTCCATTTCTATCATCTTCCAAAATATAACATTGACTACAAAAGATTTTTAAGCAACTTAAATTGGGTGTATGACCATACCAAAGCTCATAGGGTGTCTTCTTTGTGTCCTTCAATTGTACTATGTTTAATGTGTAGACAACAGTACTCACAGCTTCCCTCCAGAAAGTATGAGTGATGCTTTTCTCAATCATCAGTTCTTGCACAGTCAACAATTGATATATTTCTCCTTTCAACAATTCCATTTTGTTGTGGTGTTCTCAGTGCAGAAACCTATCTTTTCATTCCATGCTCATTGCAATAGTTAGTGAGTTCTTCTGACTTAAATTCCCCTCCTCTATCCGACCTTAATCATTTCAATTTCTTTTAACTTTGTTTTTATGGCATAGCCTTGTACCATTTAAACATCTTAAATGCTTCTAATTTATCTTTTAAGAACATGACTGTCATCATTCTAGAATAATCATCAACAAAGAGAATGAAATACCTATCTCCATAGTATCTCTTTTTCCTTAAGGGTCCACATAGATCTATATGCACTAATTCTAGAATTTCATTAGATGTATGGGTTTTACTCTTGAAACTAGACTTTGTCATCTTACCTTTTTGACAATTTTTGCACATGGTATGCTCGGGCTTAGTCATGCTTGGTAAGCCTCTGACGTTCCTTTTATTTCTTATTTTTATCATGTTGTCAAATTTCACATGACACAATATTTTGTGCCATAACCATATGTAATCATTTATATTCATTAAACAAGTGGTGTTAGTGTCATCAAGATAGAAAGGGTTTCCTTTTGTCTACTCACCGGTTCCAATCAATCTTCCTGGTTCATTGTAGATCTTTGCCTTCTTATTTTCAAATACCAGTCGGTGACCTATATTATTCAGCTATGATAGACTTAATAGATTATAATCTAGTCCTTTTACAAAGTAAGCATTTTCACATTTTATCAAGTTATTATACATTATGGTTCCTTTACCTTCAACTGGACAAGGTGTATCATTTCCCATTCTCACTCAACCACTATTATAGTATTCAAAACTCTCAAATTTTTTTTTATCACCTGTCATATGCTGAGTGCAACCACTATCTATGATGCATGCATCATTCTTACTAACTTTAGATATGAGTGCAGTTTCTACATATCTTTCTTCTTCTTCTTCATCTGAGTCATCTTTCATGGCTACAAATACCATCTCAATGTCTTCTTCTGATTCGGTGTTAGTGTCATCATCTCTATTCTCATCTAGGAAATAATATTTCTTCCCTTTCTCCTTTTAGTCTCGGGTATCTCGTTTTCCAAATTGTCATTTGCTTCGATAATATCTATTATCACCTCTATCAAACTTCTTCTCATATGATCTAACATTTCCTCTGTCATCTTTTCTTCTATTTGGACATCTTGCAGCAAAGTGTCCAAACTATTTACAATTAAAACATATAAGTGATAATTTACCTTTGTATCTACCTTTTGCCTCCCTTCAATATTTTGGCCATTAGTGCTTCAATCTCATCAAGTCCTTGATCCTCATTATCACTGTCGGGTGCCAGCAAGAAGTTGAGTCCACTTTTTGGCCAAAAAGTGGAACTGTTTTTCCTATTTTTTCAAATTTGTCCTATTTGACCTAAAGACTTGAGGCACTTAGACATGGAATCTTCCAAAAAGTCACGGATATAAAATTTTAGGATTCGAAGTCTACTTTCAAAATATGTTATTTTTTAAAATACCCATATGATAAATTTCAAATTTCAACAGGGATTACTAAAAACCTCATTTTAAAAGTCACTCATTTAGGACTATACCATGCATGTGTACGGCAAGCGAAATTAGACTCAAATGAAACTATTTATCTAAACCCTTTTGGAAAATTGTAATTAACACATTTAAGATTGATGTGAATATTTTTTCATATTTTTATGTTAAATATTTTTTTTTATTAATTATATATTGGGCTCAATCGTTGTTTATAAAACCTCTTGTTTACGGCAAGCATAATTTTCCCTAAACATATGATTTAAAAAAAAAAAAATTTAAAGTGTAGAATTATGTGTAGTTTGATGTCATATAAATTGTTTTTTAATAAACTTTAAAATAAAATAGTTATTAAAATTACAAAAATCTTGTATTCTCTTTTCTATAGACTTGTTTTAGTATAAAATTATTATAAATATTAAACAAATTTAATAAAAAATTACATATTGTGAATCTTCATTGTCTTATCTATACTGGGTTTTTTTTGGTTAAACAATTCCTCAGAAAACCCAATCCAATTGGAGGCCAAAGTAAGTTTTGTGTCTGCATATGGACATGGCTGACTGCTATTTACAATACCTCTGTATTTAAGGATTATGCATCCTTCCTACTAGAAATAATATGTTGAACTTATTAAATTATCGACCAAGGAACATAAGCTTTGAAATGGTATCGGAAAAGTATATTCTCTAATCTACTCTGAAAGTCATTACTGATTAAGGAATGGAAAATAATGAAATGAAACTAAACTAGGAAATGGAATCAATAGCTTAATCTAAAGACAAAAGAACTTGTTGAAATAGTAAGCTAACTCTTTGTCTATGTTGCAGGAAACAGTAAACTAGCTAACTGCCTATGCTACAGGAACAACCACTGGTGCTATTACGAATGGCTGTAGGAGCAACATAGTCCTAATTACTTCAAATGACTTGCAACTACTTTCTACTGAACTATGAATTAGTTTCACCTCCCGTGTGGACCCCACAGAAGAGTGAATGAGCAAGAACTCAGAAACTAAGAATTGAAGCTCTCATTGATCATTCATAAAACATGGATTACAAAGGATGTAGAAAATAAGATTGTATTTATCTCACTAGATTAAAAAACATTCCTATAACACTAACTCTCCTCCTAGAATTAGAACTTCCAGATTGTTTAACAACTTTTAAAACAAACTCCTATCAACTAGGATCCCCCAACAACGGGGATATGGCAATCATTAAGAAACATGATCAACAACTTTAACTATAGAAACAAACTGCATTTAATCATATATGAAATCTAGGAATGCGTCGGTGCTATATTTACTCCATCATGGCCACATTTTAGCTAAGACTTATCTGCAACAAGAACTATTCTCATCTGCACATAGTGGAACCATCATGAACCCCACAATAGTTGGCATTTTCATGGCATCACTCCGTTCTTTAATGTTGACTCCTTCCTTTGCCGCGGATCCATTATTTTTGCAAAAGGTTAGCACGTGCACATATCCAAGACAAGAATCCATAATAAGTTTCTTACTAACTTACTCTCATCACATGGCTACAGGAAAACCACCAGACTTAAATTAGGACAAAAAGACACCAGATTTAGTTCCATATACCCATGCAACATAGAGATAGTATATTTATAAACTTAAAAGGTTTCACATATATTTGCATACACATAATTATAGTAGTTCTAAGATATCAATATAAACAGTCTGAAAAATTATCATGAAAGAATATGAAGTCTTCAAAGTTTAGCCATAAAAACACATGAAACTTGAAACTATATAGGCCTTATATTGGCCTCATCATTCCCCCTAAATTATCCTTTTTTTGGTCCTCAAGAAAACATATAGTTCTTCACTCTGGTCTACATTCTGAGATCTTTGACTACTTTCTATCCAATGCCCCCATTAGAAAAACTCCAGTAAAAGCCCTTAGTGTCCCTGTGCATTTCCCATGTCTTCACCTCTCCTATCATGTCATAATCTTCTAAATTTTCTAAGTTGGGCAGAAGAGGAGAAAGAATAAGGGGTGGCTGGAATGTTAATTGAAGCCAATAGCTCTACCTTTCCTTGACTAACATGACATACCAAGGAACACGCTTGTTTTCCATTGCAAAATTAAGAGGTGAATGTGGCTCCTTATTTCTCATGTCCTCTGTCATGTTGATCCAGTGCCACTAGATTGTGGCCTTAGTCAATTCAGTTTTGGCCATTTGAATGTATTCATCAAAGGTTGCATTCCTGACAGGGTTAATGATCTTGCTTCCAGACTCTAACTGAGCCAACTTCATCAAGTCATAATAGTAGGTTTTGGGGTCTTTGGCTTCTAGCCGTAGGTATAGAGGAATTTTGTCCTCTAATTCTCTATAAATTTTGGCTTGGAATTCTCTACTAATCTCATTTTGTAATCATGACATGAGTTCCCTCAGCTGAATGTCCCCAACATAAGGCAGTGGATTCCAATCCCTATTATTAGGTACAGCTAATTTGTGCAAGAAGAGCTCACATAATAGGTTTTGTATGGCCGTAGGAGAATTGTGGAAGGCTTGAAAAAACTCAAGGGGTTCATTTATCAAAGGAGACTTTCCCTTCACTATACTAGTTAACTGATAATTCAACATTTGTTCTTTAAGAAAAATGGCATAAATAGGGGAAGGAGACCTACATCTTATTAGCTCAGGGATAACTGACATTACCTTAGTCAATTTTTCTTGAATTTTCTCTACCTCTTCCTCCTTTTCTACCAATTCCTGAAAAGTTTGATTGATAACCCGGTGGAAAGCCTTCTTCTGCCTTTTCCATTGTTCTCTTTTCATTATCAACTAGTTGATTAACCGAAAGATAATAGAAAATGGAGTTATAGGGAAAGGTACCTCTGGTAGATTAACTTCATCAGGGTCTTCCCCTGCAACTTGTATGTCAGTTGAAATATTATTTCCTATAGCTGTATCCTATGAGAAGTTTGGATATATTATGATGGCCCTCTCAGGGTTATCACATTTCTGAGCTGCAGCAACTAGTGTGTCCAATCCTTGACTTAAAAATTTCTCGGCCATCATGTCAATACTAGGGTTTTCTTCAAAAATATCCCTTCCTTCTACTACAGGAGGTGTGTCCACACTCATTGCAATACCAAAATTTTCTTCAAAAATACTTTTTTATGCCGCTGGAGGAGGCGAATTTGGCATACCTTCTTCATTAGCAAGGTATCCTTCTAAAAAGTCATCCTCCAATTCAATGAAATCATCATTAATTTAGAGTCCATGGATAGATGAGCTCCTCCTTTGAACCCTATAGGTTTTTTCATCAGAGGTGGAACCATCTTTGATTACCACACATTCTGTGCTCATTCTGACCTTGGAGGATTGTTTACCTTCTGGCGGTTCCTCTAACTCAGGAGCGTCAAGGTTGATTTTTGTTTCTCCTGGTCATATTTCTATAGCCAAACCCTTCCTCTATCTACTACTTCTTCATAAATGGGTTTCCTCCTTCCTTTTAGAAGTCCTTCGCTTTCTTGAAGTGGTTAAAGCTACAAGATCCTACTTCTTTGAGCACTTCCTAGAACTAGAGGCAGTTGGCTCTCCTTTTTCCTTCCCTTTCCCTATAGGGGTGGTAGTTGCATTGACTGGAGGTGAGACTTTTTCTACAGAAACCTCTTCCTCTGAAATGTTCTCTTTGCCCTTATTCTGGGATGACCCATATACAGAAGCTTCAGGAGGACGCCTAGGGTTTTTAGTCCTAGGTCTTCTTGTTGAAGAGCTTGATCCCAGTTCTTCAATAACCTTAAAAACTCCTTGATCTGTCTAGACTCTCTTTCCAACCCTACTCTCTAAAGGTCTTAGGGTTTCCTTCTCTAATTCTCTTAATAGGAAATTCTCCCATGTCATATTGGACTGGTCTCTCAATGCTTTTTCCACAATAAGCTTAATGAGACAGTGATGAGAAATGATATTGGGCTTACCTTACTGCACTATTGAAGCCCATTTCTTTAGAATGTTGAAAATAAAATTGGGCACATTGATGGGTCTATTATCGTGCCTTAGACAACTCAAAAATTCGAAGTGAACTGCATGCAGGTAAGTTTGTCATCCCTCACAAGTGAAATATTTGATAATAAAGACTGCATATTGCTTATAGGTTTTAGGCAGAGACAACCTGTTAGTGGCTTGTTTCTTTTTGACCTCCAATGGTGGGTTTGTGTGCAAAGTAAATTGTGCCCTTGCTATTGTTAGGTAAAAGTTTTCCAAAAATTCCTCACCTTCCTGTGGTAATCCCATTACCTTAGCCATGATCGATTGTGAAAATGGTACCTTTAATCCCTTAACAGTAGCCACCCTATCATGGAGTGTGCTTAAGAACTGTAATTCCACCTCTTCGTCTTGGCTGGTAAGCTTAAGAATATAATCAATCCATCCCCTCGCTTGGAACAGTGGTATGCAAACCTGACTATTTAGCAGAATGTCATGAATTGTGGGTTCACAATGAACTAAATCTCCACCCATGTCCAAAGGGTATGAAAAACACATAAACAAGAATACACAAGAAACATAGAGATTGTTCACAAATTATATGAAACAATTTTGCAAATAAAATTGAAAAAGGTGAATCTGTAGGTATTTGCAATGATGGAAAGTTCTGGACTTCAAGATTTTCAAGTGCTATATGGGGAAATGCAGATCTATCTCATCTCAAGAATTGAACTATTCATCATTACTCAACAGACATCTGTATGGACACCTTGGCTTATTTGTGTGAAACAAATCGCTCATTTCGAGGTTGTCCCATCTTATAGGCTGAATTGTTAATATTTGTGCAAAAAGGGTACAACACTTTAAAAGTTTAAAAACATAGCACTCAATACATACACGGTTATATAAAACAAATCATAGATTTCCCCCCAACTTAAGTACACAAATAGTCCCACATGTGCACATATGATGAGAGTGACGAGAATAAAAAACTTATAGATGAATTAAATGCCAAAGATAGTACACACACCTGATGATGTACTAGTGGCTCCACAAAAGTGCCATCCATTGATGGGAAATAAAATAAGGTGGACGGGTGGTAGATATGTAATAATGAAGTGAAATGAATATTTATTGTGGAGAAAGGTACTTTCTAGAGGAAAGTAATTATTATGGGATGTTGCAAACATGGCTCAAAGGGAAGAATGAATATGAGTGAGGGGCTCATATCCATCATCTATAGGAGGGTCATGAACTTTAGCATACTCAAATTTCTATAGGAACTCCATCTTGCTCTGGGGCTTATCGTATAACTTGAAGCAGTGGCCATTAACCAATAACTTGAAATAGACGGGGTCAACAGTAGACAACTATACAACACCATTGGAAAGTACATCAACAATTTCATAAGGCCCTAACTAGCGGGTTTGAAACTTACTAGGAGCATGCTAGTAACGAGAGTCATAGAGAAGAGCCCAATCACCCATGACAAACCGCTTGTCTTTGATGAACCAGTCATGCGAAAGCTTTTGTTGCTGCTGAAACAACTCAGTATTAGACAAAGAAGACTTCCTGCATTCATCTAGACTATTCAATGTGAGAACTTTCTCCTTATGTGCTGCAGTGAGGTCAAGGTTGAGCTCTAATGTTGTCCGTAATGTCTTATGCTCAAACTTGACATGCATCATAATAGTCTTTCCATAGACTAATTGGAACGGGGTGAATCATGTAGTAGATTTCCAAGTAGTTTGGTAGGCTCACAGTGCTTCAGGAAGTTTTTCCACCCAATCCTTCTTGTGAACAACTACATTCTTAGTATGAATGGCCTCCAATTCTCAGTTAGTGACTTCAACCTGACCATTGGCCTGCGGATGATAAGGAGATGACTTTCCATGGCAAATTTTGTATTCGTCCATCAAAGCAGCTATAAGGTTGGAAGTGAATTGCACACCATGATCAGACACTATTTCTCTAGGAAAACCAAATCTCATAAAGATGCATTCATATAAAAACTTGGCAACATTGGTATCCCGTGGATGCTTCATTAGTTTAGCCTCGGCCCACTTGGTAACATAGTCAGTGCGGACAAGGATATAGGACTTACCGTGAGAAGATGGGTCAATGGGACCTACAAAGTCAATGCCCCACTTATCAAAGGGTGTGACCACCACCTGAGGTTGGATGGGTATTTCATTTATCTTGGTAGGCCTCCCCATGCATTGGCATTGATCACATTTCTTGGTGTACTAAGCTGCATCTTTGTGGAGAGTCAGCCAATAATTTCACATAGTCAAGATCTTCAAAGCCATACATTTTGTTGCAAAGTGGCCACCACATGGCTCATCATGACATGCCCATAGGATTTTATAGGTTTCTTCTTCCCAGATGCATCTTCGCATAACCTGGCCTCGACTAGTATTAAACATGAAACCAACAATCCAATAAAAATTGATACTTTTCTCTGCTAGCAATCTATGCTCCTTTGAAGAAAATTGAGCTAACATTCTACCCCTGGTGAGGTAATTGGAAATGTCATTGTACCATGGATTCTGGGCTGTCAATAAAAATAGATGTTCTTCTAGAAAGCTGTAATCAATTGCTGCAGGATCATCAGGAACATGCAAGCGAGAGAGAAATTCAGAGACAATGTTGGCTTTCCCTGGCTTGTCAATGATTATGATGTCAAATTCCTACATGAGCAACCAATGAGAAAATATTACTGAGATGGCTACCTTATTCATCAGGTACCGAATCATGGAATGGTCTATATGGACAAAAATTTGATAACCAGTGATGTAATGGTTGAACTTATTCAGAGCATAAATCACTGCAAGCAACTCCTTTTTGGTCACCGTATAATTGAATTTTGCATCCTGTAGATTCTTACTGGTATAATAAATGACATGTTTGATTGCATCTTCTTTCTAGCCCAATACTGCTCCTATAGAATAATTAGAGGCATCAGTATGAATGTGGAATGACAATCCCCAATTTGGCCCATGCAACACTGGTGCAGTTGTCAAAACTTCCTTAAGCTGCAGGAAGGATTTTTCACAATCGGAATTCCAAGAAACATCATAATCCTTCTTCAACAAATTATAGAGGGGCACTGCAATTTGGCTAAAATCCTTTATAAACCTTCTATAGTATCCAGCATGGCTGAGGAAACTCTGAACATCCTTTTTCTTTTCCAGTGTGGTCAGAGTAGTGATGACTGAAATCTTGGCCAGGTCTACCTAGATGCCATGTGAGGAAATAAAATGTCCCAACACAACACCTTCCTCCATCATCATAAAGAATTTCTCACTATTGAGAGACAGATTGTATTCTTGGCAGCACTTGAGGACTTTCTCTACATTAAGCTTGGCTTCTGCAAAGGTGTTCCCATAAGTGGTGTAGTCATCCATATAGATCTCCATACAATTTGCAGATATGTCAGAGAAAACACTAATCACAGCCCACTGGAAAGTGGCCAGAGCATTACAAAAACTAAATGGTAAGATGGAATATACAAAGGTCCCCCAAGGACAAGTGAAATTTGTTTTCTCTTGATCCTTAGGAGCGATTTGAATCTGATTGTAACCACTAAAATTGTCTAAGAAGGAAAAATACTTCTTGCCAGCTAGATTATCTAGGAATTGATCAATAAAGGGAAATGGGAAATGATCCTTCTTAGTGGCTGTATTCAATTCCCTATAGTCAACACAAACACTCCATTTACCCCCTTTCTTAGGCACAATGACCAAGGGTGAAACCCATTGGCTATCATAAATGGGGTAGATGAAGCCAGCGTTTAGCAACTTCTGAAGTTTAGTTTTGACTATGTCACACAACACAAGATTAATCCATTATCGAGGCTGGCGTACAGGTTTATAATCTGGGATAATGTAGATCTTATGAGTACAAAGTTTGGGATCTAATCCTCTCTTTCTAGGTGTAATCCCAGGAAAATGCTTGCTGATGTTCCTCTAGAAATACTAGGATATCCTTCTGGTGAGAGGGTGTCAAAGTGCTACTAATATTTAACTCCTTACCCAGACTGACTTCAACCTAAATTACCTTGTCTACCACTGTGATTGGGGCAACTGGAAGAGAAACCATTTCATGAGGTAATAAAGAATGAAGGAAGTGGGAGGCTACAAAGTAGGAACATGTATATGCAGGTGGAAAAATAGGTTCCAAGATACAGTCAGACTATGAGAACCACTGAGGACTGCAACCATATTCATTTGTAACAATGGATTCAATTACCTCATCATCCTCTTTAGAAATTAAAAAGGGGTCTCTATCAATGGCCATGAGCTCATGGATCAAGTTGGTTTCTAGATCAAGATCATCTAATTCTGGCTGTACGACATCTTCATCTTACAACATAGGTTGAGAAGGGGAGTAGAGGGTTAAGTTTTTGGTATGGACTTTCATTGGAAATTGTCATCTTCCCAGACCGGCAAGCTATGAAGGAATCATTGATGGCTAACCATGGTCATCCTAAAATGAGAGGATACCCACCCATATCGGCTTTAGGGGATAGAAAAACAAAGTTCACTAGATACTCCCAAGAATGTAAGCTAACTATGACATCTTCTATTAACCCATCTAGTTTAATAGTAGAGCTATCAGCTAGTTGCAAAATGGTTGGTGTATCACGGAGGCCAGCAATGTTTAAATGGGAAATACTTCTTTGGTCATGACATTGATAGACGCACCCAAATCAGCTAGGGCATTTGGGACTTGGATACCTTGGATGGTGACTGTAACCAAAGGACTCCCAGGATCAAAATACTTGGGAATATTCAACTTTTCTAACATAAGGTCAGAGAGCTGGCCGAAAACATGAATGGTTTTTGGATCCTTTTTCTTCCTACCAGGTTGTTTTATGCAGGCTTCCTGTATAGCTTTAGTGTAGTAGGGACTTCTTTAATAGCATCCAGCAAAGGTATTTTTACTGTTATTTGTTTCAATTGGTCAAGCAAGTCTACTATTGCTTGGTTTACTACGGGTTCAGCTTGATTGGCTAACCTTTGGGGAAATGGGGGTGCTTTGGCTATAGGAGCAGGCAAATCTTCATGATTAATAGGTGGCACTTCAACCTCTATTATTACAGGTGGTTGAGGTGATGGAAGCGTGGTCCCTAATCTCAGATGGATATCGTTTAAGACATAGCTCTACTGCTGAGTGGTCGGCTTGCTATTGGGATTGGGATTGGGATTAGGCTATGTTTGCAGCTCCATTTGGTTAGGAGGGTTATTAGTGGTTGTAGGAGGAGTCATTAAGGCTTGTTGCTAAGGAGGAGGCATTAGAGCTTATTGATGGGATGGATTAGGCCATTGATTGGGTTGCTGCCACCCATGCTGAGGTTGATGCCAACCTTGGTTAGGTTGTTGCCAACCTTGTTGTGGTTGCTACCACCCTGGCTGGGGTTGGTGCCAACCCTACTGAGGTTGCGGCCAACCCTTCTAGGGTTACGTCCAACCCTACTGGGGTTGCTGCCAACATTGTTGGGGCTATTTCCAACCCTACTGAGATTATTTCCACCATGGCTGGGGTTGTTGCCACCCTTGGGTGCCCATATTCAAAAAATTCTACCATTGACTATTATTATTGAAATTTTGAAGAGGATCTTGTGGCACACCTAGTCTTGGGGCCCAAGGGCTACGTTTGGCAACATAGAGCACCTCTCCATTTTCATCAATGGTTTTGAATTTGGTGGGAATCAGCTGTGTCTCCAAATTTGCAACGGTCTTACACTTGCAGCTCCTCTTCTTTTTTTGGCAATGTGGACAGTATTTAGCTAACACTGTATCATCATCTTCTTTCTTTCTCCTTGCATGCATGGTATCTATCTAAGTAGTGACATCATTAATGATGTCCTGCTTGAAGTCAGAGAGAAGATTAGATAGCTCCACTTTTGAAACCCCAGAACCAGTAGATTTCTGTAGGAGGTCTCTGATTCCCCTACCATTCTTTACAGTGGCCCGAGAGTAGTTCAAGTAGATATTCTTGATATCATTCCAATTTTTTTGTGTAATGTCACCACCAGCCATCATGTCCAAAGCTGCAATTCTCTCTTCATTGACACCTTTGAGAAATAGGTGTTTCTAAGATTCTTCATTTAATTTATGTTGAGTGTTGCACTATAGATTGAACATGAACCTGGAGACATAATCCTCTAGGGTCTCGTCCTCTTTCTGGGTTATCCTAAAGATATCATCACCTTTCAAGTCATGCCCCCGATAGTACTCTTTGTATTTGGAAAGAAACATGTTTCTCATAGCAGCCCAATCTACTACAACATTGGCACCAAGGCTCATAAACCATCTCAGAGAAGCTTCCTTCAGAGTTGATGGAAACAACTTGAGCTTGTGTGCATAATTTGTATAGTCATAGCTTCTGCAAAGGATGTCGAACTCAAAGAGGAAGGTCTCAGGGTCTTCGGTGATGAGGCCATAAAATTTAGGATCTACCACAGAGGGTATGTTCTTCAAATTTTGGTTTCCTTATTGAGGAGGAATAGGGAAAGGGAAGGTTTGTTGAGCCATCCCTGGAGGAGGCCATGGATGCTGCAGTAAATATTTTGGTTTAGCAAAAATTTCATCAAGATGTAGAAGTTGATAAATGCAACTTCACCCAAGATCACCTGCATGCAAACATTGTCACGAGAAGAAGCAAGAGACAGAAGACAGAAGAATCTATGGTGGCCAATAGGCCAGAGACTGCAAAAACATTGTGACAGAAAAAAGCTTCTATTAATACTATGAAATTACAATACAATCTCCTTATGAAATACAAAGCGGTGATTCCTTATAAAGGATACCGAAACCCTAAAAGGGAAACTCTAAGAAATAGAAAATTGCCTAAGTATAACTTAAGAAAAGAGTAGATAGACTAATAATTAACTGATTTAATTATTAGCTATACTAGACTACTCTAACACCCCCCCTTAAGTGTAACTTAGGGAGAAGCAAAACAGCTAAACTACTGCAGAAAGAAGGAAAGATGGGTCCCGACAACTAGGCCTGATCAGGTACCCAAAACATAAAGGGAAAAGATGTCCCAGAGAGAGGAACAAGAATGAGCAAGAGGCATCTCTGAAGCATGTCTGAAAACTCTATCGGAAGATACTGCTGGAACCCCCATTGAAGTGCATGACCAGGTAGAGAAGACAAAGTGTCTGAAGAGCTGATCAATCGAACCAGAAAGAAATAGAACCAATAGGTGAACCCCCCCATAATGCTAAACCGGGAGAGGTGACAGGAACACTGAAATGCAATACCAGAAACATCTGTAGAAGAAGAACCAGGAACACCAACAGTGCAATAGAAGTACAGACATAGGATAAAGGGCAGTGTCATCGACACACAACATGGGCTAATGTCATGGAAGGTATGCTCACTTGACAAAGGTGGATGCGCCTAAAGTGGCATAAGCATCATAACCCCCCATGGAACTTTATAACAGAGTGCGAGTACAAAAACTGAACAAGGTGTACAAGATCCCAGATATACAGAAGAAGGCACTTTATCTTAGTGTGTTTACAGAACAAAGATGCATTAGAAGGAGCATACAAGCTCAGAAGTCAGAAAGAAGAGTGAACCATGAAATCAGAAGAAGAGATCCCAAGACCTGTAGAACCAAGCAATCCACCAGAGTGCATAAACTGGAAAACTCAAAAGAGAAAATCTAGAGCAAAATTTGAAAAAAATAACCCTACAACTAAATAATACACTGAACCAGCTTTCCGACGATATCTCATTTTCCAAAATGGAGTCCGGATGAGCCAGATATGACTCCCGAAAGGCAAAAGAAGACATCAGACTTCAATAGAAAAAAATGCTATTGAAATGGCAGAACCCAAAACCCTAACCCCCATCATCGAAAAGTTCTTGAAAAGAGCTTTCTGACGGTATATGGAAGTCAGAAAAAGCCCCTTGTATGTTCAAGATAGAGAAAAAAAGGCCCAGGTACCCCCAAAAAACTAAAAAGGTTACAAAATTGAGTCCCAGGGGCTAAAAAAATAGGGCCCCCGGGTGCATGGCGCGGTCAGGGCCTGGGGCGGAGCCCCTCGTCACGCATGTGACCTTCTGCCAAGGCTAAAAAATGCCCACGGGGGCTGACAGAACACCGCCGATGGCTCAATGAAAAGGCGCCACCGGGGAGTGGTGGGCACCGGGAGGAGCGGCCGGAGTGGGGTGCAGACAGGCGGCGGGGGGCACAGACAGGCGGCAGGTGGCGGCACAGGCCACGGAGCGGCGGTCGTCTGTGGGGGCTGCGCTATGGAGGGCAGCCAGAGAGGTGCAGGGCCGGATGGCAGAGCAACGGCGGAGCCAGGAGGTGGCGCTGAGGGGCCGCGGAGCGCCGGGGGCGGCGGGGAAGAGCAGAGGCGCGCCGCCGGAGGCTAGGCCTGGGTGGGGCAGTGGCGGCCTGGTGGTGGCGCATTTGAATAGCACTGCGCGCGCATGCAAACCGCTAAAAAATTAAAAAAAACAATGGTTTTTTAATTTTTTTTCTCGAAAACCGTGCCCGTACAGCCCGAGGAGGCCAAA
>MU226059.1:3343877-3374134 GCA_018584345.1 Thuja plicata | reverse complement strand
AAGTGTTAGCATTAGTATCTTCTTTCAAATAAAGATTACTATTTTCACTAGTCCTCATGAATCCAATACTTATTAGATAGGAATGAATTCATTCATACCAGGCTCTGGGAGCTTGTTTCAATCCATATAAGGCTTTGTGAAGTCTACATACCATGTTCCTCTTGTCTGGATCCACAAACCCTTCTATTTTCTCAATGTATACCTCTTCTTCAAGTATTTCGTTTAGGAATGCTGACTTGATGTCCATTTGATATACTTTGAATCCTTTGTATGTAGCATAAGCAAGTAGACTTCTTTCTCCTTCTAGCCTAGCAACAGGTGCAAAGGTTTCTCCATAGTCTATACCTTCCTCTTGTGGATACCCCTTGCATACTAGTCTTTCTTTATTCCTTGTGACATCTCCATTCTCATTCAGTTTGTTCCTAAATATCCATTTTGTACTGATGACATTCTTGTCATCTAGTCTCGGCACAAGTGACCATGTCTTGTTCTTCTCAATCTCTTTAATCTCATCCTTCATAGCACTTATCCATTCTTCATTATCTAGTGCAGCATTGACAAATTTTGGTTCAAACTCACAAATTAAGCAATTTGAGTTTAAAGACTTACTTCTTGTTCTTGTACGAGCTTTCTTATCTCCTATGATCAGATCCTCTAGATTGTTCCTTCTTACATATCTTGCAAGTACAGGTACATATTTTTTTGTATTATTTTTATTTTCATTACCTTGCACATCATTTTGATTATTGTCCTGACCGTTAGTATTGCTAGCACTATACCAAGAAAATTTTCAAATTCCTAACAATGACTATTTTCCACGCTTTCTAGTTTAAATCCCATGTCTTACTGTGCTTGGAAGGTCAAATTTCATTAATGTTGTTCTGTTTTATATGTTTTTCGCTCACTCACGTTGGTCTTTTAACATGTTTTCAAGTTGTGTGAGTGAGCAATGAGTCATTTTAATGTAAATCATGCAGTCGCGGTAAAATTGTGTCAAGTCATGATTAGCATTGTGAGTGAGCAATTTGGGTGTTAAAGAATGTAAATCATGTATATATTTTTGAAGTCGGGTTGTAAGTTCACGACTGAGTGGGTTAGGAATGGTTCTGTTTATCACTCACTCATGGGGAATTAACTCATTTAAAAGAAGGTCTAGTGAGTCCACGATGACTCAAAATCTTGTGTGTTCCACAGTCGCTTTAATGTTATGTTGTTCGCTTTATGCTCTGTGACCGAGCGAGTGTTATTTAAAATGAAGTAGTCACATACCCACATTAGGTTTCCATGTTTATCTTTTAATTCAGCGACTATGTGAGGAAGTTAGGTTGTAGAGGTCACCCACTCGCTCAATTTTTAACTCATATATGTTTTGCAGTGCGAGTAAGCGATCTATTATGCCAAAAATGAAGTTGAAAGCTTGTTGCTCAGTCGCAGAGGTATTTTTCAATGTTTTAAAAGGTGTGTGAGTGGGTGATTATGAGATCATTTATTACCTTTCTCAATCTTTGATGATTTGAAGTTTGAAGAAATGAGCTCGCGAGTGTGCGATAAGGAAAAGAAGAGGGATATCACTCACTCGCCCATAAACAAAGATAAAAGGAAAGTTGTAAGAGAGTGCACGATGGAAAGAAAATGAAACCATCTCTCAACCACTCATAGATTTGAGAAAATAAAAAGAGGTCAGCGAGTGTGCGATAAGAGAATTTTAAGGTTTTGATACAAAATCTCGCTCAGCCGTGAAGGATTAAGCCATAAAGATTTTTCAACAGTGAGTTTGTGACTGAATGAAGAACAAGGGTCATCGCTCACTCGCTAGTATTATAAGTTGAAATGTTTTGCAGTGCGAGTTGTTGACGGGGTTTTGCTGACCAGGTTCGCCAACAGTCATAAGTTGTCACCGGGTTCCGGGGAAATCAGCCAACTCCGCCAGCAAAGGCTGTCCGGGGGAAATAAATCTTCCGGGCCTTCAAGCACCTTGGTGTCAAGTCACGACGGTGCAGGGCTCGGTTGGGAGAGGTGACTATTTTTGAGGGGGATAGCTGGTTTCTTCAACTCATCATCTCCGGAGATTCGATCAAAGTAAGGGTTTTCTCGGGCATTCTACACTTAGCAAATAAAGCAAAAAAGATCCTGCAGGGTTAGAAGTATTTCATCTAACTACAATCATGTTGAAATGTCTGAAACATCGATGATACTCTAATAAACTACACTAAATACCAAAGAAATACATAACCATCAGCTAGCATTTTATCAGTAGCAAGAGGAAAGAGTTCGTTAATCTACTTTAACATACCAGAGTAAAAGACATACAGAACATTAAAACATGAAATACCATTAACTCAGAAGAAAGAGTGCCAAAAACATCATTGCCAAGAATCCTTCCTTCTTCATTAATATTCAGTCCAGCAAGCACTGGTGCATGATACAATGATGACTCCAGGGGAGCATCTAACTACCAAGAACAGAACAATGGAGCGTTGAGCTCTACAACTAATACTAGAAATTACTTTGCTATTGCTATGGACAACAAAATCATCAATTTTGCCGACCCTTGGAAATAGGCCGATTTGCCTATTTATACAACTCTTTGCTAACCCTAACCCTATTTACATCATGCTTTAATAAAATACAATATCTGGGGGCCGGTACTACCTGCGCCACCCTACAAAAGACCTGGAGACTGAATAGGTCTGTCATGTTAGAAGAATAAGATAAGAATATACATCAGAAGAATCAGTCTTGAGAATAGAGCCAGAGAGGAGAAAGAAGAAAGTAGGTCCCTCAAGGACCGAGGCTACATGCCTCATAAATGGGAAATGTGGTGCCCCGTCTTCAATGTGCCAGATATACCTTTGAATGGCACCTCGAGAAGACCACCCTATCAGAAGACCAACTACCGAGCCGACACCTCTTAATGTGCCCAACTACCTTCTGACAGTCTTATTAACCACCTTTGAAAGTGACTGGTCAGCCTCGGGGACCGGGACATGGATCACTTTAAAGAATACAAAATGGTTGGATCTGGGACTCTGGGATCCAAGAACTTACGTCCCAAAAAGAATAAAGAATACTCTGAGTTTTTCTCCGGCCTCCAGAGAAAGCTTAAGGTTACTTGTTATCGTTGAAGGCCTGAAGGAGGTGGGAAATGCCGTCTTCATCTACATTCTTCAGGCTGGCCCTTCTGTGCCTGGCTATTTCAACTTGTTCCCCCAGATCCAGAACATTTTCTTTAAATTCATCTGCCATCCTTGCCTTGTCACGGCCCTTAAGTATCATTTTGGTTAATTTTTCCATTTGGGCCCCGTCTATCCCCTCCGAGGATTGGTATCGAGATTGCATTATTTCATCAAAACTCCCCAAAACTGAATCTTCGAGGGTGTACGTATCTATACTAAGGGGATCAGCCCCGGAAATATTTGTTACATAAGAATTGAATAAATTAGAAGGATATTTTATGTTGTGTACCTTCTCTTGCAAGGACTCTACCAGTTGCTTGGTTACCTCCAATGTGAGGTCAAGTCTGGCATGCTGAGTCCTTACAAAATCAAATGATTCCTCACCCATAATTCTGGATTCAGAAATCATATCTTCTCCCAAGGTGAGGAGCTCTTTGAGCTCTACCTTCCATGCCTGGTAATTTTCGGCGTCACTCTCCCACTGCTCAATGAGTGCTTCTGCCTGATGAATAATTTTTCAGGCTATGTATAAGTCTGGGAGAGTGGACACTAGGAAATGCTAGGTGTTTCCTATCTGTAGGCCTACCCATTCATCTACTGCTTGGGCCTTCTTTTTCATTACTCGCAGTGAGTCTATGTCACTCTGCGGTAATTCCTCTGATGTGGAGGTCTCTAGAGGGGCAGCATTGATGGGTCTGGCCAGCTCAGTAAGCAACCCCATAAGGTTTGCATTCTTCTCTTTCTTGGCCTTGAGCCTCTGGGCCTCCTTTTCATATCGGGCTTCAACTGCCCTTGCTGCCTCCTTAAGCAAGTCTACCTCACCTTGCTTTCCTCTTTTACCCAGGGATACCTCTACAACATTGTAATCTACGGGGTCTTTGGTTGCTTCATCAGCGTCTGGGGGAGGTGTTGCTACAACGGCAACTGTCTCTCCGCCCGGCCCAATTCGCAGAGTATGAACTGTCCGGGCTTTCTTTGCCTTCGGCGGGGCCTGAACTTGGGCCATCATTTCGGCCAGGGAGAGAGGAATCACCGGAGCAGAATGAGCTTTTCTCTTTTTTCTCTCCACCAGCCACTAAGGTGGGAGAGGTGGCCTTCCTGCCAAAATCTATTCTCCTGATTCTCTCCCAGTGTCCTATTGTTGTTGCTCCTCTCCGACGGGGACTTCCTTCATCCTCCCTGCCTCAACCTTTTCTGTAGCAGTGTTCTCTTTGTCAACCTCCATCTCCTCAGCCTTGTCCTGTATGTCTATTGCTAGGTCTGGACCTTGGTAGGATTCTTCAGGGATTTCCTCTTCAAGCTTCTCCTCTTCTTCTTTTTCTGCCAGGGCTTCTTCTTCTGTTGGTAGTAGGGGAGGTATCGGGCTGAGATTCAGAGTTTGGGCCACTGTGATAACCTCCCTGAAGGTTTCCCCCGGGAGTGGCCTTGGGAACGTGGCGGCTGGGTTTACGGTTATTCCCGAAGAGCCAGGTCTGGGTCCCCCAATGGATGCCATTTGTTCACCTAGCTTCAGTTTGTCCACTCCCGGACCTTGCGTTTCTGGAGCCCCAGAGATAATTTCTGGTTCTAGCTCTTTTTCTTCTGTTTCCTGCCCTTGTTCTTATGCAGGTTTCTCTTCCAAGTCCTCTTGGTCCACAGCCTCTTGTTCTTTCTCTGGGACTTCCATCTCTTCTTATGTGTCACCCTCCTGCAAATTCTCAAACTCATCGGTCATAAATACATCAAACTCTTCTTCAGGAGGGGGACTGGCTGGGACCTCTGTTGGGTCTATCTCTTTCTCTGGTTTCGGGAAACTGAAAGAAAGGATCTCTACTTCTCGGGGGAGGGACACCACTGGGGCTGGTTCTGCCTTGGGTTGTTTGATGTGCTTTCTCTTCCTCTGGGTGACCAAAGGTGGCCCGGCATTGGCTGTTGCTGCCGCCTCCATGGGATCCACCCCCGTTGCCTTGACCATTAGGGCTTCCAGTGACAGGGAGGAAGGAGGACGAATTGGTCCGACCATGAGCGGGGGAGTGGCAAGCCTTGTTATTAACTGCTCCCGCATTTGCTGGGAGGCTGCCATAGATCGCTTGATCTGTTCTTGTATAGGGACTTCTTGCACGAAGGGGGTTGTAGCTATCTTCTTTCCCTTGTCTGTGCCTTGTGAAGAAGCCCCGGCCCTCGGGGTCAATCTTGGTACCGGTGGTGGTGCTAATTTTGGTGCCGGTCGGGGAGCTTGACGCATACTCTGGGGGCATACCTTCTTAAAATAGGCATGACTTCGCTCGACCACATCTCGAGTTAAGTCCTTAATTGTGGGCCCCTCCTAGGTGGCCCAATCCATTACTGGCAGTGCCATTTTATCGATCCCCTTTTCTTTGTACTGGGGATCTATGGTGGGAGCGGCGTCAGAAAATCCCAGAGGGAATCTCTGGAGCTTCAGTTCTTACATCATTTTGGCTGTCATTCTGATGTAATGCCAGCTTTGCACATCCACATCATCCTGGAAATCTACCCAAAATTCCTCCATGTCTATTTGATGGGGCTCCGAAGCCCGGGGCATTGCCGTTGCTATTTTTCCATGCGGATCAAAGTTCTTCCGCACCAAATAGAATTCCTGCAAGTTATAACTTTTCAGCTCATTGTCTGCCTCCTTCACAGCAGCCAGACTACAGGTGTAATTCCCACAGGTGATTGGGAATGAGACGTTGGGGACCTTCTTGAGGGAAAAGAAGGTATGCAATTCCATCATTTGTCTGCAATATTCTAGTAGCACGATCTTGTCCCCGCAGTACCTGGGCAACAAGTAGGGTTTTTTGGAGAAGCCGGTGACCCTAATATATGTATGCTGCTAGAATTGAATGTAGTAGTGCCCATAGCTACTAACTAACTTCATTGCCTCAGTGGATAGGCGGTATTCGACATCCCGGGTGGGGGTGAGCAGATGGTAGTAAATGAATGCATCGTTTACTCGGCAGAAACTGGGGAAGCTGGCTGCCCATTAAATTTGTGGGAGATGGTCCCACGATGCTTTTTGTTCCAGGCCCATCTCGAGCATGCCATCTGTAAGTAGGCCGTTAGAATGGGGCCTCTGCTGGGCTAGGGCCTAGAAAACGTAAGAAGACATATAGAACTTATTTTTCCTCTCCACCTGGAGGAACTGAGAGTCGATGTGATTAGAGATTATTGCGGCCCAGTCAAAGAATTTTACCTTGGTGGAGATGCTGAGGAGGAAATAGTACATCCATTTTGAAAACTCCTGGGCGGAGGGTTTCCCAAATACCCGGGATAATGCTGTTATCCCCATCTGGATGCTCTCCTTGAATTCAGAGTGGGGTATTTCTATCTTCATTCTCTTTGGGTCCCTCTTCGGGGCCTTGAGCCAGTGGGTATTCATATACACCCGGGCAACATCCTCCAGTTGAGTAAATTGGTCTAAGGCATTAGCCCTTGTAACCACTGTGGCTCTGTCGAATTGTGGGATTCCTAATCCCGCCTGGAATGTGTCTGGGTCGAGGGACACCAGTGGAGTGGGGTATCCCGTAGGTTCTATTGCCGCAAGCATGATGGCCCAGAAAGAAGAATTGTAGTTGGCGACCAGTGTTAGAATAAGCTTTGAAGATTGCACAGAGCACAGAAAGCAAGCTGCCCAGAGGATCCCGGAACCTCCAACGTTGATTGTTAATTGATCCCCAGCTTGTCACTGGATGTGCATTACTTTTACTAAGGCTTGCATCTCTGCCCACGTTCTGACGCTGGTGTCAGTTATGAGTTTAACCTTGGACTCAATCTTTGAGCCCGTAATGATGTTGTTCTGCATGAACTTCATGGTGAGGGGTAGTTTCTCCAGGGCCCTCTCCATCTTAGATTTCATAGCTGCCCTGGTCTCCGTCACTGTGGGTAGTTTCAGACTTCCGGGAGGAGATTATGTAGACGCTTCCGACATATTTGGAAGACAAAGTCCAGGAACCTGCAAGACAAAGTGACCATTAGAATATTTTTATTAAAATAAAATAGTTACTCCGGGGTCCGGAGATCTTATTACCGCGGTGTTTTCTTTTCTTGAAAAGTTAGTATCATGTAAAGATAACCAGAAAAGAAAAACACAGCATAAACTTAAAGTATCAACATATCTAGGTTTGGGGAATTTTGTCACACTTGGAAAATACATATGATGGACAGTGGTAAGAGGCCCAAAGCCCAGAGAAATGACCGTTAGTAAAGATGTATGAAAAGGCAAGTTGTCGAGCCCACGTGGACGCCACGTGTGTTGGCATTAAATAGATGTGATGGCGATGATGGCGGAGCCAACTATCTGAACGCGCGAAAAGGGAAAGCCACTTGGCTGGAATTGATTATGTGCATGGGACGTAAATGAGGTTCTGATAGCCTTGATGGAGGAGAGAGAGAAAACTGCTTGTTTGAAACTGGCCGAGAGCCGAGTTTCAAATAGGTGGTTTTCTGCCTCGAAAGTGAGTTTGAAGGCAAAAACTAGAAGCAAAGGCGACTTGACCAGCATGTCGAGTTACCTAGAAGGATATACACGAAGCTGAGGGATATATATAGAGAATGGAAGGAGATATACAAGGGTTTTACAACTATAATACATATATACATGAATATACAACGCAGGGACGACGTCTGCAGGAAAACTAGACAAAGCAGAAACAAATATACACAACCATTTACTTTATTTATGTTATTTACAAACTTTACATTATTTATAGAAAGACAACTTTTGCACAAAGGGTGGACGACCCTCTGGCAGAGCCGACCCACCAACGGGTGGAAAAAACCAGAAACAAAGGACTGAACTAGACGAAACATAGAGAAGCAAAGCACAACCAGACAAACAAAAACAAAATGAAAACCAAAGCAAAACCAGCAAGCGGAAGAAAAACAGAGAGGGGGGAAGGCGGAAAGCACCAACCTGAAAATGCAAAAGGTGGAAGAAAGGGTAGATTACCACAGGAGCTCAAGTTGTCGAACTATCAGAATCACCACCACGAAGCACTTGCAATTACCTGAGAACACAGAAGGTGTTAAGCTTTGATTATCACAAATTCTCTGCAAACGCACTGTTAATCACTTTAAAATCACTCTAATTCGCTCTAAGTGCTCAAAGTTTTTAATCGCGGTAAGTGTGAAAGTGACAGATAAGACCTATTTATACCCACGGTAAAAAGGAAATCCTCCACCTTCCGGCAACCTCCAGACAGGAAAAACCTCCGGACTCCAGGCCCGGGGATTCCTTGTGATGATATTCCTAAGAACAACACGATGAAGAATCCCGGAGTCCGGAATCTGGTTCCCAACAAAAGGCAACCTCTGAGACTGGAGTCTCGAAGATAGAAAACAAACAACAAAATGACACACCAGAGAAGAAAACCCCGGAGAAAGAAAGCAAAAGGGAAAAGAAAGACAAGGCAAAAACGCAAGCAAAAAGCAAAAAGGGGGACCCAACATTTTGCACACAAAATGTAGGGACGGGGATGCAGGGCATAACATGAGTGAGCGACCAGATAAAGTGCATGATAAAAATGAAAAATCACTCACTCGCTCAGATCCAAAAGAAATGATTTGAAAGCCAGTGCGTATGCGATTGTGAAATTATTAAGAAACAAGTGTGTACTTGCTCACTCACGAAGATTCAAATAGAGCTAAATGTTGAGCAGCGAGTGTGCGACTGGTTGAAGAAAAGGTAATATTGCACACTCGCATGGACATAAAAGCAAAGGGTAGAAAAATAGTGAGTATGTGACTGCCAAATGATGGAGTGCAAATTAGGTCATCACTCACCTGTAGAAGATGAAAAACAAGGTAGAAACAGATGGTGAGTATGCGACTGGTTAAAGTAAAAGGTCACATCGTTCATTCACAAGGACTATTCTGAGTATGAGTAAAGTACAGTGGGTTGGCACTAGATTGACAAGTGGCTAGTTTCAGGTTTATGAGTGCAAAATAAGAAATGTGTACACTCTTTTCCAGCTAGGATCAAATAGTGTGAATTTATGGCATCATTAGTGACAGAGTGATGATTTCATGACACTGCAACTAAAAATAATTTGGCATTCAAGTGGACAAGACACAAGATTTGATAGCTATAAGTTTGAATGATTGAGTTTGATTTTGTACATCTCTCATTTCTGCATCCTGATATTTTCTATGACGAGCGAAAAGGTTTGTTGGTCTGAAGTATTTTGTCTGAGATAATAATTTTGAAGAAGAAGGATGAGTCAAGCTATTGTTCCTGCCACCTCGCATGAGTCTGATAAGATGAAAGAGGTTACATTGAAGAATTATGTGGAAGATTTTTCCAAGTTTGTGCCCAGAACTCTGAACACAAACAATACAAACTGGGATGAATGGAATGACAAATGATGTCAATGCAGATATCCGGTAACCCCAAATTATTCTGGTAATACTTTGTTTCATTATTTATGGAATAATAGGATCAAACCAGTCCCAATTTGTAATCCATGGGATTTGAATATGGAAAAATTGATCATGCCTAATGTCTATGTTGACATAGGTCTTATTAAGGAATTAGCTAAAAATTACTACCCAGTAGCTAGGGTAATAAGGAAAAGGAATAAAGAAACCCTAGTTTCCATAGATAGGAGTTTAGTGGAAGAAGTATTTGGAATCACTGGTGCATTGTGTACATACATTGATTTAAAGAAGATTAAGGTAGACTATGTCAAAAGAGAGCTTTTAATTAAGCAATATGAAATGCCTAAGATCATGCCCAGAGTAGATAGTCACTTGGTAAAAATTCCAGACAATTTCAAGCCACCTTTTGACTTGTCCCTGTTTCATTATTATGTAAAATGTAGAGTCTATGGTTTGAGTAGGGTTCTAGGTTTTGATGGACATTCCACAGTGTCTCAAGATTTACTTATGATGACCATGAACATCCAACACCCGAAGGTCAACACTGATTATGACTATGTTGGATATATAGTTGAAGCTATCCATGCTGCACTATTAGAGATATAGTCAGATACTCCAACACCTACTTTTGAGCATTACTCTCATCTGATGTATATGATTTTGTATTATAACAGAGCATCAAAGGATAAAGAGCTAGAGTTATTTGTCTCAGAGTATGGTGTGGATGAACCAATCCAAAGATGGACTTAGGTATGAGATAGTTCATCTAGAAACTCATCATTTGTATGCTTCTACAACTGGATTGTGGATCCAATTTTTAATTTGTTAGGAATAGATAGGCATAGGATTCCTTTTGAGGTTAGAAAGATTTTGAGACCTTGGGAGTATATCCCAAATTGGCCTATCTCTCACAATTGGGCTGATTTATTCTTTTTTGATTAAATTACTATCATCAGAGTATAGGGTTGTACTCATCCCCCTCACATCCTTCCCAAGTTTGTTCCCCCTAGGATTGCATTCTTAGAATTTGTCTAGAAAATTACTTGGCTGGACAAGGAATTTTTGGAGGGACATAAGAAGGGAACTTTTATCCCTAGATTGTGGATGGGTTTTGATTTCTCCATCAGGAAAAGGGGTTTTGATCTGACAAATGATTTCTTGAAGCAATACAGAATGTTTGCAGCAATTGCCAGATTCTGTTATCCAAATTTTTTTATACAAACAACCCTAAAAAAATCACTCCTTGGAAAAAAATTAGGGATCATGAGCCACTAGATGATGAGGATTTTGTGAGGAACAAGTTAAATAAGAAAGAAGTCTAGGACATGAGAAGAAAGTGGAATGACCTCCTAAGAGAAGAATCTGAATGGAAAGAATCAGATAATTCATTCTCTAGTTTTTTCCCTAATCTCCCATACTTACAAAGGATAGAGGAAATGCTCAAGTCCTATGAAACCCTAATGGCATAGGTACCACAATTCAGTGTTAAAGATGCACAGTCTAAAGGGTCCCCAATTCTAGTTGCATTACATGACCAAGAACACTATGAAAGACAGGAAGAGGAACAGTAAAAGGAACAACAAAAATAAGAGCAACATGAAGAGGAAGAGGCCGGTGAAGAGACTACTTTGGCTAGAGATCCACCAAGGAAGAAACAAAAGAAAGAGCTCAAGATGGTGTAGGATAGGAAAAGCATGGCCAAGGCCATGATCTTTGAGCATGGTAAATATTTTAGAAAGTTGAAGAGACAATTGCAGAAAGAGCCTGAGGCTAAGGGCCCAGGAGACAATCAAATGGTACTATTTGAAAAGGATGACGAGAGGGTCATGATTGCTAGTGAGTTCATGAAGGATGATGAGTTCATAAAGTTTGAGGAATTAAAAACTTTCTTGATTAAATTGAAACAAAATAATTTGAGGTAGGAGTTGACTGCGGAAGAAGAAAGTATAGATAAGAATGAGGAAATTGTACAAACACTCCAAGATTATGATCCTAAGAGTGAACAGATTATTGTGGAACAAGCCATACTTCTGGTATAGAATAGTGGTGTAATGTTGATGCCTGGTTGGGATATACAATCCACATTCATTATTGATCAGATCAGGAGGCACGAAGATCCTCTATTGAAAATAGAGTTTGAAATGGATGAAGTGTTGAAAGGATCAGGATTCGATCCTAAATCCAAAACCCTAGCAATATGGTCACTAGCTCCTGCCACACAAAAACCTCTAGTCATAACCATCAAAGAAGAGAAAAGGGAAGATCGGATGATATGAAATTTGCAGAATACTTTGCATACTGAGATAGTTCATTTAATGACACAAGTTTCATTTATGAACCTAACAAAATTTGATGACCTATCCAAGATGTATGAAACAAATTTTGGGCAAATAATGGCCTTGGCAAAGAAACATGAAGAAGTGGTGGTCCAGAACCACACATTAGAAGAGTAAATTACCAAATTGAAAGAGGAGTTAATAGAAAGTTAGAGGGAAAAAAATCCAACCCTTGAGGAGGTGGCTAAAGTTGTGAAAGATTTTGCCATTGGAGTTATGGAAGACTCTGCATTGGAAGAAACCCAACCAAAGGATGTATCACAGGAAAAGAAAATAAATGCTATGTCTGTTATGTTTCTTATACTGCAGCACATGATTGATGTCCTAAAACAAAAAACTAACATAGTGTATACACTATATGGGTCGTTACAAGAAGCCTCAAAGACAGCTGTAGAAGCTATGGTGTTCTTAGAACCTGATTTCCAAATGTGGTCAGGGAAGGAAAGGATTTTGGATAAGTTAAAAACTGCTATGCTATATAGTGATGATTTCCCAGATAAAGTAACAGAGACCATTGAGATGGTCAGTAAGATGAATGAAACCTTTTCCTTTTTTAATGGAAAATCTGATTTAATAGACAACAAGTTGCATCTATTTGGTGATCAATGTCCATCATTGATCCCAAAATTTTATGATGAAACCAGTGTTTTGAAAACACAGTTAGATTGGGTGGTTGGTTTTGATGCTATACTATGAAATTAGGATATAAAGCAGCGCTTGGAAAAGGATACAAATGTAGAATATTGGAATGAAGTGATTGATAGCATTTTCAAAATTGAGAGAGATATGGCCAAATTTGTTTTTGAGGCCAGAACTGCCATGGATTCCAGATGGATAGAAGCTATTGCAAAGTTGGAGGAAGAAAATACCTTTGATTGGCCCACCGCCAAAGAGGTAAACAGGTGGGAGGCAAAGATGAAAGGATGAGGAGGACATTTTCAACAACAACAACAAACCTTATTCAAACTTTTCCAATAGCTGTCAACCATGTTTTGTTACAAATTTTGTTTCTTGTCTGTTGCAAGGTTGTTGCAAAATATTTGGTAAATCTTTCCCAGTAAGTTGGTAGCTTGTTGCATCCTTAATTATAAAAGGATTCCAAGACTACTAGGAAAGGATAGCCATTTTATTTTGGAGAATTCAAAATATAATTGTAAACTCTAGTTTAAGACCAATATATTAGGTTTTTGGAGAAATATTTGTTCAATGTAGCAAGCAATTATTATTTTGAATAAAATCTAGTTAACAGTTTCTGAAGCATATAATGAGTATTGTGTCTTCATTTTAGTGTTTTGAATTTTATTTATATTAAATATTTAAGAAATGTTCAATTTATATGTCTGTCAGGTAGATTATGAAATACTTCTAGTGTTCTTTCAAGGAAAGACTAAAAATGCCTTAGGAATGTTTCAATAAGATTTAGGGTATAAAATGAATTTGATGAATTAACTTGTTAAGTGTGTTGAAATAGATATATAAGGTATATCTTTGTTTATGTCAGATGATGGAATTGTGTCAAGTTCATGTTCATAATCAAGCTGGTTAAAATTGTTCATACATGACTCCATACCCTAGGATTAAGCACTGGTCTATTTCCATTAAATCAAGTGACTATCACTATTAAAGTTAATCTTTACTTTTGGTCTAGTCTATTTTCAATAAAAGTTAGAGCAATCAAACCCTATAATTTCATCCACAGTTAATTGGAATAATTTAGTGATTTCATTATTCTAAGTTAGAAGGGTAATCCCACCCGAGTTAGTGGAACT
The DNA here is from genome assembly GCA_018584345.1 of Thuja plicata. Taxonomy (NCBI): domain Eukaryota; kingdom Viridiplantae; phylum Streptophyta; class Pinopsida; order Cupressales; family Cupressaceae; genus Thuja; species Thuja plicata. Next base: position 3,360,481 of record MU226059.1, on the reverse strand, counting down.
CAAAGTGTAGGAGGTTTCAAAACCTTTTTTCTATCATTCTGCATCTTGCCTGGACAGTGCCTGGGATAAATAGAGCAAGCTCTTTGATAGTATTTTTCATATCAGCAAGAAAAGGAACTAACAGAAAATGGTGACTCTACTGGGGACTTTTATCAAGGAATGTGTGAAAGGTTAGTCTGACAACAACATTCCATAATATAGATTCCTTGAAGTCCAGTTTTTGAAATCACATGTTGTGTATTGCATTTTATTGAGTTATATCCTCAAATATCATTGTCAAAGTGAATTTTCTTTATTTTATTCCCAAAGTTTTTGGGTGGCAACTCTGATTTATTGGTTATAGTGTTTCCAAGGGGAATACTGGCAGATTAAATGTGTGAGATTTTATTTTGGACATAATGAGGAACACAAAAGAAAACACAAAGAATCACTCTTAGGCAACATTAGAGAGTGATATTTCTAAAAGTTATAGAATAAATCACTCTAGAAAAGGGGAATCCTCTAATAATACTTCCTGGAAGCCTAGGTCAATAGGCCCTAGCCAGTCAATAGATACTATTCCTGAGAAAGAAATTAATAAACCTTTGAACCCTGAGTCTGACACAACTGGTTATTTTGAGGACATATTCAACCCTAGACCAAAAAATGTATTTCAAGAAAAGGGGGAAACATCCTCCTACTTCGATGGTATCCCCTATGAGAGGGTTGAAGAACAAAAGGGAGAAAATCAGGTTAATGTGTATGACTCTTCTAGTTCTAATATTGAGGGAGTCCTTAGAGATAATGACCTTTTGAAGAGGGAATTAGATGAACTATTACTTCTCAAGCGTAAAAAAAATGAGGCTAGTGAAGAAAAAGTTATAAATGCTATTACTGAGAGGGAAACCTTAAAGAAGCGAGTTGCTCAGTTAAAATTGGCAGCTCAAGGTGCAAAAGAAGGATTTCATGGTTTGAATAAAGAGCTTTTTGGAGATGTAGATACCCTGAGAAAAGAATGCCATGAAAGAGAACATTTTCTTAAGAAGGGTGAACCCAAAGATGTAGGTCATGTAGTGAGGCGAGTTATTAACTATGAAAGTCAAAAATCTCCCAAGCCTTAGATAGTTACACAAAATGTATCAACAACTAATGCTAGGCAAACAGAGGTTAACAAAGGAAAACAAAAGATCACTGGCATTAAATTTTCTCACCTTAAAGTTGAAGATGGTATATCTCGGAACATATTTTCACTTGATATGGAATTAGAAAGGGAAAGAAAGGCCAAAGATATTACAAAACAATTGGAAAAGTCTGAATTAGAAGTTGCTGCTACAGAGATGAAGAAAAGGATTGCCTTCTTGAGTTCCATGACTAGTCCCAATATGACAAATAATGTTACTAATCAGGCCATCCCTATATTTAATTATAATGTTTAGACAAATAATGCCAATACAAATACCCATAAATATAGTGCAGCTCAAGGGGCTGCATTACAATCAGGAGTAAGTGGACCTAATATAAATATTAGCCTTCACAATGTGGGCATTGGTCAAAACATTAGCAGTATTACCCAGAATGTTTGTCAGAATATGGGCTCTAATTTTCAAAGAAGACCTATTCATCTAGAGAGATATAGATATTTGTTCTTTGATGGTGTCCCTTACCAACCAAACCTTATTCCTAATGAGGTTAGAGATAAGATTCCTAAGTTTAGTGGGAATAATGCCATAACTGGTAAGAACATCTAAAAGTATTCTCGGATACAATGAATGATTATGAGATTGGAGATGAGGATGTTGTAATGAAATTATTTGTATAATCCTTAACTGAGGATGCAAGAGATTGGTACTGGGATTTTCCTGATCATAGTATCTATTCTTGGGATGAATTTGTTAGAAGTTTCAAAGAGCAATATGGTGACAAAATAAATTCTGGTTTTATGTTGAATGAATTCAATAGCTTGAAAAAATTCACTAATGAAGGCATTGTTGAATTTAATGTAAGATTTCAAAAGGCTATGTATAATTTGTTTCAATTATTAAGACTAGATGAAAATGTGTGTGTTACTACCTATTGTAATTCTTTGGATGGAAAAACAACTTATCTGCTTAGGGATAAAGATCCTCAAACCATGAGAGAAGAATATAAGTTGGCTATAAACATAGAAAGCAATAGAAGGGCTTCTAGAAAGCTTGGTAAATGGGATGACAATAGGCTGTAGAAAGAGTAAAAAACACAGCCTAATAAAAGCCCCAAGGAAGATGATAAGATGGATGCATTGGTAACTGTGGTGAAAGATCTTGCTGCCAAGGTAGACAAGAATGAAAAGGGATTTCAAAGTAATAGGCCACAATACTAAAGATAGGATAAACCTTATAGACTTCAATATTTCCCTTATAAGACTCAGTGGAAGAATGGGAAACCTGTGTCAAAAGAGCATAATGATCCCAAGAACAAAGAAATTCCTAATCCATTAAAAAAAAATAGTGCCCATAATGTGGAAAATACTCCTTGGTGCATAGCCTGCAATATGCCTCATTCCCCATATCAATGTGCTGTAGCTCAGGGCTTGGTGGATCAATGTGAAAACATTGGGACACAAGAAAGTAAAGGTGAGAAGAAGCCTGTTGTAAATATGTGTGCACTTACTATTGAAGATGACAATGGTAGTTTAGAGGAAGAATTAGAAGAAGATATTCCAGTCACAATAAACAATACAAGTACCAAGTTAGAATTTTTTCAAATTGGAATGCCTAATGAAGAAGAGATAAGATTTTTAACCATTACTATTGTTACCCAAGAAAGAAGTTCATACCAGCTTAGGAATAGAAAACTTGATCAAAGTGGGAAACAACTTGATTCACCTGTCATTACAGAAGTTATAAATGAAGAAATTGCACAAGATGAAGTGAAAGATACCTTGGTTAAAGAGAGAAAAGTCACTCCTACTCATGACCAAAAAACAAGGTTGTTGAAAGAAAGTAAAGGTAAAGTGTCTTCTGATAGTAGCATAAGTTTCCCAACTTTTAATATGAAGCAAGATTTATCTCAGATGAAGGTCTCTATTCCTTTGCTTGAGATGTTTAAAATTAAGGAACACCGAGAGGCAGCCTTTTCATTACTTTCTGACTTACCTGGTGTGCATAATAATGCTATTTTGAATGATGAACTGAAAGGTGAGCATGAAGAAAATGATAGGTTCCCAATTTGTTTGGGAAATATAGTTATTCAAGAGCTAGATCAGATTGATCCTTTTTATCTTACATTGCTCACAAACAATATGTTGCTAAAGAATTTTATGATGGATTCAGGAGCTGCTGCTAATGTAATGACTTACACTATTATGAAGAAATTGGGTTTAGATGTAGATACTACTTGTGGTAAATTTTATGCCATGGACAATAGGGAAGTACCTGTAATAGGAACTTTGCAAGGGTTAGAGATAAAACTTCCTGCTTACCCTGAGGTCACTTTTAAGATAGATGTTGTGGTTGTAGATTCACCACCCCATTATGGTATGCTCTTATCAAGACAATGTGCTGTAGCCATTGGAGGACATGTACAATTGGATTTATCTTTTGCTACCATTTCTATTAATGAAAAAGAAGCAAAACTATTAAGGGAACCTAGATCTCCTATTTATGTTGAAAAGGTTCAATCTAGTATGTTGAATTGCTTTGTGGTTGTGGATATAAATAATTTCAAAGTGGAAAAAATTCAGCCACAATTAAAAAATATAGATCCCATCATAGAAGAATTGAAGTTGCAGCAGCAAGGGCTCTGGCAGATGTATTTTGATGGAGCATGATCTAGAGAGGGGTCAGGGGCTGGTGTTTTATTTGTCTCTCCATCAAGTATTACTTTTAAATACTCATTCCTGCTGTCATTTCAATGTACAAATAACATAGCTAAGTATGAGGCATTTTTTTTGGGGTTAGAAATAGCAATAAAGCATGGCATCAAATTATTGAGAGTTTTTGGTGATTCAGAGTTAGCTATTTCCCAAATTAGAGCAAGATATGATGCCAAAAATGATAGGTTGAAACAATATAAGCATGCTGTATGGGATAGTATTGAGTTTTTTGATGCATTTTCCATTGAATGGATAGAAAGATCCAAGAATATCATGGCAGATTTTGTAGCTAATATAGCCTTGAAAAATGATGATCTAACATTAGCCAGGATATCTATTGTGGAGACTAAGACTAGGCCTACAATCCCTGACAATGTATATAATTGGCAAGTTTTTGAGAGTGATGAGGATATCCTCAACTTCATTCAATGTGTGGATAATTATGATGGGCAAGTCATTGATTGTAATAATTTGATAGAGATTATTGATGGGAAAGAAGCTATTTTTGGTAATGAAATTCTGCAGTTGCAAACAAATGAAATCCCTAGGGGACTGACTCAATTAGAAGGATTGTTTACTGATGATGACAATCATATGTACCAAAAATCTCTTGCCAAGTTGGATGACTTTGAGGAGATAAATTTGGGATCAGAATGTAGTCCTAAGATTGTCTACATTGGAAAGAAATTGGCTCCTCATGTGAGGACTAATTTGATTTGCCTACTGAAAAGATTCAGGCATGTCTTTGCTTGGTCTTATGAAGACCTTAAGGATTACAGGGAAGATTTCTTTCAACATGAAATTCCATTAAAAGATGATATTAAGCCTTTTAGATAGAAACAAAGGCCGATCAACCCTTTATTGGCCCCCAAAATGTAGCAAGAATTGACAAAACTCAGAGAAGCTGGAATCATAAAACCAATCAGGAATTCTTCTTGGGTGTCTAATTTGGTCCCTATCAGAAAGAAAAATGGAGATATTAGGTTGTGTTGATTTTAGGAATCTTAACGTGGCCTCATTGAAAGATAATTATTCTTTGCCGAATATGGAGGCCATGTTGCAAAGGGTAACTGGTTGTGATCTTTTATCTATGATGGATGGTTTTTCTGGTTATAACCAGGTGCTGGTTCAAGAATATGAACAATTCAAGATAGCTTTCACTACCCCATGGGGTACATATGTTTATGTAAGAATGCCATTTGGCCTGATGAATGTAGGGGCTAATTTTCAGAGAGCCAGGGATGTGGCTTTCAAAGAATTTATAAATATTATTATGGTAGTATATCAAGATGATCTAACTGCATATTCCCAAAAGGCTGATGATCACTGCAAAAATTTAGAAAAGATTTTTACCAAATCCTTGGAGTATGAGATTTCTTTAAATCCAAAGAAGTGTCACTTTGCTTTGACTGAAGGTAAGTTATTGGGCCGTATAATGTCTAAGGAAGGTGTAAAGATTGATCCTGAAAGAGTGGAAGCCATTAACAAGGTGTTGCCACCAAAGAATATGAAAGGAGTTTAGTCTTTCCTTGGAAAGATAAATTTTGTGATGAAATTTATTGCAAACTTTGTTGAAATAGTAAAACCCATTGTTAAACTGCTGAAGAAAAATGCAAAGTTTGAATGCGATAAAAATGCTCAGTCAGCATTTAATGAGATAAAAGTGGCAATTCAACATGCTCATGTATTAAGATCTCCAAATTATGAGAAAGCTTTCTCCATATTTTCTTTTCCTTCATTTCATACAATTGTTGTAGTACTTTTGCAGAAGGATGATGACAGTTTTGAACACCCTATAGCATTTTTTAGTAAATCTCTACAAGCAGTGGAACTTAACTATGAGATAATGGAGAAGAAAGCATATGCATTGGTCAAGGCTGTCAAGGTTTTTAGACCTTATCTTTTTTGTGAAAAAATAATTGCTTATGTGCCACATGCCACAGTGAAAGATATATTATCTCAATTTGAAGTTACTGGGAAGAGGTGTAGATGGATTAGAATGATCAAAGAGTTCAATTTGGAAATTCAAGTTACCAAATTGGTAAGGGGTTTGGGTTTGGCCAAATTAATGACTGATACAAATATGGAGTTAGCCCAAATGAATGATGTACAAACAATAAACATGAATTTTACTAGCATAAAATTGCAATTCTGGTATACTGATATTGTATTTTTCCTAAAGAATGCTAAATGTCTAGAACATATGTCAGATAATCAGAAGATGACTCTGAGATTGCAGGCCCAGAGGTATGTCATGATACAAGGTGATTTATTTTGGAAAAATAGAGATGGGATTTTATTATTATGTTTGGATAAATCATAGTTTGAAAAGGTCTTAAATGAAATGCATAGTGGTGTGTGTGGTGGGCATTATTCTGCTAAAACCACAGCTCACAAAATAATCAGAGCTGGATTCTATTGGTTGACATTTTTAGAGACACTCAAATGTTTGTACAAAAGTGTGAACCATGCCAAAGATTTTCTGCGAAAATCAAATTTTCAGGAGCTTTACTTCTAAATCCTATGACCATTGAATCACCTTTTACCAATTGGGGTTTGGATCTTATTGGAGAATTTAAAGAAAAATCTAATGCGGGTCACAATTGGATTCTTGTGGCTAAAGAATACTTCACAAAATGGATAGAAGCAATTCCAACAAAGAGAGCAACCAACAAGATAGTAATGGAATTTTTAATGGATAACATTCTGACAAGATATGGTGTGCCCACTAAGTTAATTAAGGATAATGCCATGTGCTTTAGGTCTAAGGAATTTAAGGATTTATGTGAAGATTATGGCATTATTTTATCTTACTCCTCACCATATCATCCCCAAGAAAATGGACAGGCTGAGTCCAGTAATAAAAGTCTCATGAAAATAATTAAAAGGATTTCGGATAAAAATAAGAAGTCTTGGAATTCAAAATTGAAGTTAGCCCTATGGGCTGACATGGTGATAGTAAAAAGAGAAATAGGGGTTTCCCCTTTTGAAATAGTTTATGGAAATCAGGCAAGGTTGCCTTTGAACAACCTGTTACCAGTATACAAATTTTTGCAGGAAGAAGATTTGGAAAATCAAGAACCCGTGATGGAAAGAATGGATCAATTGGTGGAACTAGAAGAGATAAGAACATAAGCTCACAAAAGAAACCTGAAGCTCCAACAAAAATCCAAATACTTGTTTGATAAAAGAGAAACTAAAAGAAAATTTTAGATAAATGATATGGTGCTACAATGGAATGCTAGAAAAGAAGAAAAGGGCAAACATGATAAATTTGAATCATTATGGGTGGGCCCGTTTGTAATCAAGGAATTTCATGGTCAAGATTCTTATTTCCTGGAAGACCCTAATGGTGAGATACATGAATTGCCAGTGCGTGGACAATTCCTAAAACATTATTTCTCGTAAAGCTACTTTTTCCATGCACAGTAGGTTAGATTTCCCTATTTTGAGTGTTTTTTTGTGTGTACATGTACAGTTTGTTTCGGTTTGTGGTCTATTTCCAAGAGATGTGGATTCTAATGTTAATTTTGCAATTAAATTTCCCCAGTTAGAGCCATTGTTAGCACTATACCAAGAAAATTTTCAAATTCCTAGCATTGACTATTCTCCCACGCTTTCTGGTTTAAATCCCATGTCTTACTGTGCTTAGAAGGTCAAATTTCATTAATGTTGTTCTGTTTTAAATGTTTGTCACTCAGTCGCGTTGGTCTTTTAACATGTTTTAAAGTTGTGCGAGTGAGCGATGAGTAATCAGTAAAAGTAATAAAGAAACCCTAGTTTCCATAGATAGGAGTTTAGTGGCAGAAGTATTTGGAATCATTGGTGCATTGTGTACAGACATTGATTTAAAGAATATTAATACAGACTATGTCAAAAGAGAGCATTTAATTAAGCAATATGAAATGCCTAAGTTCATGCCCAGAGTAGATAGGCACCTGGTAAAAATTCTAGACAATTTCAAGTCACCTTTTGACTTGTCCCTATTTCATCATTATGTAAAATGCATAGTCTATGGTTTCAGCAGGGTTTTAGGTTTTGATGGAGATTCAACAATTTCTCAAGATTTACTTATGATGGCCATGAACATCCAGCACTCAAAGGTCAACACTGATTATGACTATGTTGGATATATAGTTGATGCTATCCATGCTGCACTATTAGAGATACAGTTAGATACTCCAACACCTAATTTTAAGCATTACTCTCATCTGATGTATATAATTTTGTATTATAACAGAGCATCAATGGATAAAGAGCTTGAGTTATTTGTCTCAAAGTATGGTGCAGATGCACCAATCCAAAGATGGACTCAGGTATGGGATAGGTCATCTAGCAACTCATCATTTGTATGCTTCTACAACTAGATTGTGGATCCAATTTTTAATTTGTTAGGAACAGATAGGCACAGGCTTCCTTTTGAGGTTAGAAAGATTTTGAGACCTTGGGAGTATGTCCCAAACTGGCCTATCTCTCACAATTGGGCTGATTTCTTCTTTTTTGATTACATTACTATCATCAGAGTATATGGTTGTACTCATCCCCCTCACATCCTTCCCAAGTTTGTTCCCCCTAGGATTGCATTCTTAGAATTTGTCTGGAAAATTACTTGGGTGGACAAGGAATTTCTAGAGGGACATAAGAAGGGAACTTTTTTCCCTAGATTGTGGATGGATTTTGATTTCTCCATCGGGAAAAGGGTTTTTGATGTGATAAATGATTTCTTGAAGCATTACAAAATGTCTGCAACAATTGCCAGAATCTGTGATCCAAATTTTTTTATGCAAACAACCCTAAAAAGAATGACTCCTTGGCAACAAATTAGGGATCATTAGCCACTAGATGATGAGGATGTTGTGAGGAACAAGTTAAATAAACAAGAATTCCAAGATAGGAGAAGAAAGTGGAATGACCTCCTAAGAGCAGAATCTGAATGGAAAGAATCAGATAATTCATTCTTTGGTTTTTTACCTAATCTCCCATACTTACAAAGGATAGAGGAAATGGTCAAGTCCTATGAAAACCTAATGGCATAGGTACCACAATTTAGTGCTAAAGATGCACAGTCTAAAGGGTCCCCAATTCCAGTTGCATTACATGACCAAGAAGACCAGGAAAGACAGGAAGAGGAACAACAAAAGGAACAACAAAAAGAAGAGAAATATGAAGAGGAAGAGGTCGATGAAGAGGCTACTTCAGCTAGAGAGCCACCAAGGAAGAAAAAAAAGAAAGAGCACAAGATGGTGCAGGATAGGAAAAGGATGGCCAAGACCATGATCTCTAAGCATGGTAAATATTTCAGAAAGTTGAAGAGACAACTGCAGAAAGAGCCTGAGGCTGAGGGCCAAGGGGAAAATCAAATTGTACTATTTGAAAAGTATGATGAGAGGGTCATGATGGCTAGTGAGTTCATGAAGGATGATGATTTCATAAAGTCTAATGAATTCAAAACTTTCTTGATTAAATTGAAACAAAATAATTTGAGGCAGGAGTTGACTATAGCAGAAGAAAGTATAGATAAGAATGAGGAAATTGTACAAACACTCCAAGATTATGATCCTGAGAGTGAACAGCTTATTGTGGAACAAGCTAGACTGCTAGTATAGAATAGTGGTGTAATGTTGATGCCTGGTTGGGATCTACAATCCACATTCATTATTGATCAGATAAGGAGACAGGAAGATCCTCTTTTGAAAATAGAGTTTGAAATGGATGAAGTGTTGAAAGGATCAGTATTTAATCCTAAATCCAAAACCCTGGCAATATGGTCACTAGCTCCTGCCACACAAAAACCTCTAGTCATGACCATCAGAGAAGAGAAAAGGGTAGATGGGATGATATGGAATTCATAGAATACTTCAAATACTAAGATAGCTTAGTTAATGACACAAGTTTCATTTATGAACCTACCAAAAGTCTATGACCTATCCAAGAGGTATGAAATGACTTTTGGCCAAATGATGGCCTTAGCAAAGAAACATGAAGAAGTGTTGGTCTAGAACCACACATTACAAGAGGAAATTACCAAATTGAAAGAGGAGTTAATAGAAAGTAAGAGGGAAAAAACTCCAACCCTTAAGGAGGTGGCTAAATTTGTGGAAGATGTTGCCATTGCAGTTAAGGAAGACTCTTAATTGGCAGAAACCCAATCAAAGGATGTATCATAGGAATAGAGCATAAATGATGTGTGTGTTATGTTGCTCATATTGCAGCACAAGATTGATGTCCTAAAATAGAAAATTGACATAGTGCATACACTATATGGGTCATTACAAGAAGCCTCAAAGATAGCTGCAGAAGCTATGGTGTTCTTAGAACATACTTTCAAAATTTGGTCAGGGAAGGAAAGGATTTTGGATAAGTTAAAAACTACTATGTTGTATAGTGATGATTTCCCGGATAAAGTAACAGATACCATTGAGATGGTCAGTAAGCTGAATGACACCTTTGCCTTTTTCAATGGAAAATCTAATTTAATAGACAACAATTTGTAGCTATTTCGTGATCAATATCCATCATTGATCCCAAAAATTTATGATGAAACAGGTGTTTTGAAAACACAATCAGATTGTGTAGCTGGTTTTGATGCTATACTATGAAATCGGGATATAAAGCAGTGCTTGGAAAAGGATACGAATTCAGAATATTGCAATGAACTAATTGATAGCCTTTTCAAAATTCAGAGAGTTATGGGCAAATTTTTTTCTGAGGCCAGAACTACCATGGATGCTAGATGGATAGAAGTTGTTGCAAAGCTAGAGGAAGAAAAGACCTTTGATTGGCCCACCGCCAAAGAGGTAAACATGTGGGAGGTAAAGTTGAAAGGATGAGGAGGACATTTTCAACAACAACAACAAACCTTATTTAGACTTTGCCAATAGCTGTCATCCATGTTCTGTTACAAATTTTGTTTCTTGTCTGTTGCAAGGTTGTTGCAAAAGATTTTGTAAATCTTTCCAAGTAAGTCAGTAGATTGTTGCATCCTTAATTATAAAATGATTCCAAGACTACTGGGAAAGGATAGCCTTTTTGATTTTGGAGAATACAAAATATAATTGTAAACTCTGGTTTAAGACCAATATATTAGGTTTTTGGAGAAATATTTGTTCAATGTAGCAAGCAATTCTGATTTTGAATAAAATCTGGTTAACAGTTTCTGAAGCATATAATGAGTATTGTGTCATCATTTTGGTGTTTTGAATTTTATTTAGATTGAATTTTTAAGAAATGTTCAATTTATATGTCTGTCAGGTAGATTATGAAATACTTTTAGGGTTCTTTCAAGGAAAGACTAAAAATGCCTTAGGAATGTTACAATAAGATTCATGGTATAAAATGAATTTGATGAATTAACTTGTTAAGTATGTTGAGATAGATATACAAGGTATATCTGTGTTTATGTCAGATGTTGTAATTGTGTCAAGTTCATGTTCATAATAAAGCTGGTTAAAATTATTCATAAGTGACTCCATACCCTAGGATTAAGCACTAGTCTATTTCCATTAAATCAAGTGACTATCACTATGAAAGTTAATATTTACTTTTGGTCTTGTCTGTTTTCAATAAAAATTATAGCAATCAAACCCTGTAATTTCATCCACACTTAATTGGAATAATTCAATGATTTCATTATTCTAAGTTAGAAGGGTAATCCCACCTGAGTTAGTGGAGCTCAAAGTGTAGGAGGTTTCAAAACCTTGTTTCTGTCGTTCTGCATCTTGCCTAGTTAGTGTCTGGGATAAATAGAGAAATTTCTCTAAGATTATTTTTCATATCAGCAAGAAAAGGAACTAACAAGTAACAACATTCTAACCATCGGTTGCAACATTCTGTTGTTCTAGATTTAAGCATTGTTGCTCGGGTAGAGTTATGGGTCCTTCAAAGTATACAAACTTGTTGTAGTCCTCTGGTTCTTCTGTACTTTTTAGTTCATTTTTTTCTACAAATTCATCAATCTTCACATTTTCACTTTCAACTAATTTGTTAGAAGCCTTGAGTAGACATTTAAAAGCTTTTCTTTTGGTAGAATACCCTAGAAAAATACCTTCATCACTTTTGGCATCAAGCTTCCCATTTCTATTATCTTTTAAGACATAACATTGACTACAAAATATTTTGAAGTAACTTACATTGGGTGTTTTACCATACCATAGCTCATAAGGAGTCTTCTTTGAGTCCTTTCTCAATTGTAATTTGTTAAGTATACACAGTAGTGATAACAACTTCCCTCCAGAACATCTGGGTGATGTCCTTCTCTATCATTATTGTTCTTGCACAATCAATTATTGATCTGTTCCTTCTTTCAGCAATCCCATTTTGCTGTGGTGTTGTTGGTGCAGAAACCTATCTTTTTATACAATGCTCATTATAGAAATTAGTGATTTCATCTGATATAAATTCTCCTCCTCTATCTGATCTTAAACATTTTAGATCCTTACCACTCTATTTTTCTACCATAGCATTGTACCATTTAAACATCTTTAATGCTTCATATTTTTCTTTTAGAAACATGACTGTCATCATTCTAGAATAATCATCAACAAAGAGAATAAAATATCTATCTCCATAATAGCTCTTTGTCCTCATTGGTCCACATAAATTAGTATGAACTAATTCTAGAATGTGATCAGATGTATGGGTTTTACTTTTGAGACTAGATTTTGTCATTTTACCTTTTTGACAATTTTTGCACATGATGTTGTTTGGCTTTTTCATTGTCGGTAAGCCTCTTACACTTCTTTTCCTCCTTATTTTCATCATGTTGTCAAAATTCACATGACACAGTCTTTTGTGCCACAACCATATGTCTTCATTCCTAGTCACCAGGCAAGTGGGGATAGTATCATTCAGATAGAATAAGTTACCTTTGGTCTATTCACCTATACTAATCAGTATTCCTGATTCATTGAAGATCTTTGCCTTCTTGTTCTCAAATTCTACTCTATGACCTGAATTATTTAGCTGAGAAACACTCAACAGATTATAATTCAATCCTTTTACCCAATAAGAATTTTCACATTTAATCAGGTTATTCAACATTACTGTTCCTTTACCTTCAATTTGACAAGGTGTATCATTTCCCATTCTTATTGTACTACCTTTATAGTATTCAAAAGTATTAAAATTTTCTTTGTCATCAGTCATATGGTGAGTGCAGACACTATCTATAATCCAGCTATCATTCTCGCTAATCTTAGATATGATTGTAGTTTCTTCATACCTTTCATCTTCATCTGAAACATCCTTGACAACTACAAATACTATCTAGATATCATCATCTGGTTTAGTGTCAGTATCTTCATCTTTGCAAGTAGCTAGAAAGCTAGCCTTCTTTCTTTTATCCTTGTAATCTCAGGTATCATTTCTTTTTTATCGTCAGTAACCTCTGTAATATTTGTTATCACCTCTATCATATTTCTTCTCAAAAGATCTGTTATCACTTCTGTCATCTTTTCTTTTTTTAGGACATCTTGTAGAAAAGTGTCCCATCTCTTTACAATTGAAACATACAAGTGGTAACTTTCCTTTGTATTTAACTTTGCCTCTTTGAATTCTTCTCACCATGAGTGCTTCAATTTCATCTAGATCTTATTCTTCACTTTCACTATCTCTTCTAGATGAGTGTCTCTGACTAGATTTGCTTATTCTCATAGAAGACTTAAATGCAGACTCTAAACTTGGTAAGACACTATTATCAAAACTATTCATCTCAAATGCAATCAGTCTACCAATCAGGCTATCAAGAGTGACTATATTATTTTCTACTACTCTCATTTCTTGAATAGCAGAGACTCTAATAGCATATACATGCAATAAGGTTCTTAAGATTTTACTTACCACTGTCTCCTCTTGAAGTGTACCTCCAAAACCTCATATAACATTGACTACTTCTTTTATTCTTGTGTTGTACTGAGTGATGTTTTCACCTTCTTTCATTTTGAGATCATCAAACATTCCTCTAAGGATTTATGCCTTGGCTCTCAGAACATTTGTATCACCTCCATGTACAATTTTTAGCTTATCCCACATTGTCTTTGCATTTTTGCAATCTTTGACATCCTCAAATTCAGCATCAGAGAGTGAGGAAGAAAGCTCTATAACCATGCAGTTATGTTCATGCTTTAATCTCAATTAATCTACCGTCAATGGTCCTGTAGGAAACACATATTCAGTATCTAAGTATTGAGTAATATCATTGCCAATACCTGATAAATGGATTTTTATTCTTCTTTTCCATGAAGCAAAGTTGTTTTTGTTCAAATTTGGCACATCTCATCTATTCATCTTGTGATCTTTACTTAGGTCTCAAAACCTTCCTTCTAAGCACACAAGCTCTGATACCAATTGTTAGTAATAACTGAGAGGGGGGGGGGGGGGGGTGAATTAGTGGCCTTAAAAATTTATCCTTTAAACTTTAATCCACCAATCAATACACCTCAGATTATTAAGTCCCTACAAGATGTATGCCTTTGAAATACTTGAAATAATTAACTGTTTGTCAATTTACCTTGTCTGTCCTTATTCTCCTTGATTACTGGTAAGTAGTAAAACCTATTTACCAAAGCTCAATAAATATGCTGAGTAAACCAATCAATCCAGAAATGCATATGTGAAATGTAAAACAATAAAGTAATAAACCATACACATATAACACATAGATTTTAACATGGAAACCATGTTAAGGGAAAAACCCACTAGGACCAGTACCCCAAATTTTCACTCTTCTAAAGTGAGCCCTGTTAGGAGCCAACATTGTTAAAGGTTACAAACACACTGTTAAGTGTGACCTTTTTAGAGGATTTTTATACATAGGTTGTCCCTTAGTATCTAACATCTATGCTACCATCCTTGAATCAGCCCTTAGAATATCAATAGGCTTTATGCTAATCTTACTACCATCCTTGAATCAGCCTCCTTCTTGGACTCTCAATAGGCTTTAGGAAAGACCAATGCTACTATCATGAATCAACCTTTTTTATAATCTATTAGGATATACCTCAATTATAGAAGACAGTTAAGTCCTACTCTGTTAAGAGACTTAATGCTTCAATGGTTAAACTAAAACACAATGACCTATTTCTAATGCAAATTTGAATTGCAGATATTAAGATCTATTTATGTACAATACCTCTCTGATCAATGTATCAATTCAATTCCTTTGTACTTCACACTTTCTACTCTGTGATGCTATGCTTCACTGTTCGTCGATGTCTGTAGAATTCTTTATCTCTCCCTTAGCTTGATTGATCAGGACTGTATGAAGTTTATCCTTCACCAGTTTCTCTTTAGCATCTTCTTTCAATTCACTCCCCCGTGTATCTGATTGCTTATAGAAATTAATTGTGCTTGTCTCTTATATAGAAATAATATTTGTTTATTTCTAATTCTTGATTCTTGATTCTTGGCATGAAAAACAATCTAGCCAATTTGATTCACGGCTTTAACTCTTGATTTATCTCATAGTTATCTTCTTGCCAACTGTATAAATCAATTGCTTAACTGTGTTTGAATAAAACAAATAAAACAATCAGTTAAGTCTATCCTTACGCTTTTCCAGCTATATATTTTTTTCATTTTTTGATCTCTCTGTTCTGTCAGTCAATTCTATAGTTTATCGCTGGTGACAACTGCCAGTTCCATCGGTGTAACTTCAGTTAGCTTTGGGAACTCTATCTGTTAGGTATCATTGGATTTTGCTTGTTGGGAAACACTATTTTCAGCTTGTCAGGCATCCTTTGATTCTTCTTCATCAGGAAACACTATCTTCTTCTCATCGGGCATCACTGTGACTTTTTCTGTGCCTTTACTGATGGTGTGCACTCCATCGATGTTGTCTGTCACTTAGTGAGTACTTGAATTTTATGCATTGCTGAAAACATAACCTCTATTCCACTGATTCTCTAAAGTCTTTGGCATTACTTACATGATGATATAGATGATATCAAGTTGACATCAATGAAAATACAAACCACTAACTGGTTTAATATTTTGCATCATCTTCAACTTAACATTATCAAACATTCAATCAGTTACATGTCATCATAAAATACATAACAGGGCCTAAGAGGTAAAAATTGATCCTAAGGGGTACAAATTGATCGTAAGTGGTCATAAATAGGTCATAGAAATCCTTAGGGTTTGTAATAGGTTGTGGGGTTGTCTAGTTAATTTTAAGGGGTCATAATGAAACTTGAAGTCCTTAATGGGTCTTATGACCCCTTATGGTATGTAATGGGGCCAAAGTGGTCTTAAGGGGTGGTAGGACCCATTCATAAGTAATAAGGGGTCATAATAGATCATGTGACCCCTTAAGACCCATTAAAATACATAATAAGGCCTAAGGGATACAAATTGATCTGAAGTGGTCATAAATAGGTCGTAGAAACCCTTAGGGTTTGTAATAGTTTTTGGGGTTGTCTAGTTAATGTTAAGGGGTCATAAAGAAACTTGAAGTCCTTAATGGGTCTTATGACCCCTTATGGTACGTAATATGTCCTAAGGGCTTTTAATGGGACCAAAGTGGTCTTAAGGGGTGGTAGGACCCATTCATAAGTACTAAGGAGTCATAATAGATCCTCTGACCCCTTAATATTCATTAAGATACATAATAGGGTTTCTATTATGTGTTAAATATTTAAGGTTACAATTAGAAGTTATGTGTTTCAGGTATGTGGTCTGTGTTTCTCATTTGTTTTAGTTTTCTATTATACATGTGTGGTTTATACATTTTTAGAAAAAAATACAAGCAAATTCACATCTTTATATATATATT
>MU226059.1:3329852-3343827 GCA_018584345.1 Thuja plicata | reverse complement strand
ATAAGAACAAATTAAATACATTTATTAACCTAATTTTAACATCTAAGAAACATCGCACATGCATCCATCTAAATCATGTGTATCCAGTACCAAGATTATGTATATCTAAACAATACATCCATCTAAAGGGTACGTAATAGGTCCTAAGAGCTTTTAATGTGTCTATAGGGGTCTTAAGGGGTGGGATGACCCATTCATAGGTACTAGGGTTTCGATTGTGTGTTAAAAATTTAAGGTTACAAAATTACAAGTTATGTGTTTCAGGTATGTGGTGTGGGTTTCTCATTTGTTTTAATTTTCTATTGTACATTTTATACTGTACATTTTATGATATATATACTAAATACAAGAAAAAATTAAATACATTTACTAAACTAATTTAAATAAATTTGACATACATTGCATTTTTATAATAAAAATAACAATAAATACTATTAAAAAAATAATAAAAATAGTAATTAAACTTAATATATTTAAAAAAAGACCTGCGTGCAAGTGGTGTATGTTAGGGATTTTTCTTGTATGAACCACAGTGCTTGAAATGTCTATTTGAACACTATGCTTTCTAATACTGATCCAGGAACAAGAAAAGCCTAATTGCTAAGGACTGGATAAGGTCCTTCTTCATTTTTGAGCTCCACATATACTCAGGCAGGTTTTACCTCTTATGATTGTTGTTTAAACAGTATGTATTAATGTGGACACTGATTTGCTATGTATCTTTGTTAAACCAACTTATAAATCATATTACAAATGACCAAGCATAATCAAATGTAAGATTTAACCATACAAACCATGGTCTTAAATATAGCAAAAATTAGTGATACGAGGATTTTCATCCTTCTTCCTTTTATTGTAGGAGGGATAACCTAATCATCCATCTTCAAGGGATTAACAAACTGAATAGTATCCTACTAATACAAATCCTTATGAGTTCAGCTCATTTGTTCTCAGTAACAAAAGTATGTTTAATTGAAATGATTTTTGATATTGGATGAGGAATAGACTGTAAACTATATTCTAAACCAGTGCCTATCCCTTGGGCAAAGAGTCAATGAAAACATGAAAAAGCAGAGATAAACCAATAGAGATACTATAGAGTGCCTTACAAACTACATGCAGCTGAGATAGAGTGTCTTACAAACTATCCTCTCATATACATACATCTGCATCAAATCCTTATCACAATGCTTTGCTCTCTGAAATCATCTATGAAACTTAGCCCTCTCCTTGAAAGGAACTCATAAATAATTAAACAAACTACCTTGTAGCTGGTGTATTTCAAATGCCTTACAGGTGAAACACACTAGAGCACAAACAGAATGCAAAGAGACAAGATAATATGAAAGAGGGAAAACCACACTGTATTCTTCTTCAACACATCCAGACAATAAGCTTTCATGAATATATAAATACATAGAAGTATATTTTACAATAAAATTTCCATAAGACCAACAGGGACCTGCTTTGGGCATCTGCAGGAAAAAACCAGAATAGAGCAGAGGAAAGGAACCATTACAACTGAGAAAAGAAAGAAAGATATAAAAGAGAAGAAACCCTAAAAACTATGTCTGGAAAACACCTGTCCTTCTCTCAAATCTGATTTGCACCAATTCCTTCTTTTCAAAATATCTGATCCTTCTGGATGACTTCACAAATCTGATTTTACTTGTCTTTCCAAGTCTTCCAAAATATCTGATATATCTTTAAAAACTGAGTCAATCTGTCTGAGAAAATATCTGATTTTATCCCTTTGTAAATCTCCTTCATTCTCCCACTGAAAAGTCCATCAAATCTGATTTCATTTGGTAAAATATCTTTGAAACCTAGTCACATTTCCCTTTGAAAATATCTCCTTGAAAATCCTCTGTCAAGACTTAAAAACAAATATATTTGTTCCTGTCTGCAAAAATAATCATTCTTTTCTATCCCCAAATCTGATCCTTTATTCAGCAAAAATCTGATTTCCAGTGTCTTCAAAAAACCTCCGGGAATAAAAATATAAAGATTTGCAATAAAACTATAAACTTCCCTTTTAAAATCAACCTTGTGCACATTTTAAAATCTTTGAAAACCTCAGATTTATGCAGATTTTGGCTAGCAAACACCAAATTTTGACATGTGGCACCCTCTTATTTGCTGTCACAAACTGGTCTTAACTCATCTTTGACCTCAGTTACATCTAGCGACCATGCGACAACCTTAGTCTCACAATCGCAAGAAAATTTTAACTCAACAGTCAACCCTGGGCGACCTCGCAACTGACATCTGGCAACTAATTCCATCTCGTGACTACGCAACCAGCAGCTATCTCCTCGTCGCAATAGCTAACATCTCCTTCTAGCTACTTCACGACTAACTGCTAGCGGTTAGTCGCCATGTCTCGGCGGTCAATTTTGATATTTCATGACTGCACGACTAACTGCTAGCGGTCAGTCGCCAAGTCTCTGAATGTTGGTGGTTATCTGTAGTTTCTCTCCCGACTGGGCGACTGGGTCCTTTCTACGACTGGGTGACCAAGTGCTTCTTGCGACATTACGACCAACGTTACATGCCATTTTTGTCAAAAAAATTTCTTCTTCCATTTTCGGGCATAGAAACTGAGGCGGTTGAATGACTGGGCACGCGTGGATAGCCTCTTCCTCTTTCTTCAAATTAATATGTCTTCATTTTTGCATATAAAGACTTCATTTTTCATCCGTGGGAACAATGTGGGATATTAGATCTTATGGTTTAAAGCCATTTTCAAATTTCACCACAAAACACTATGTATAAACTAGGCAAGTCGACCTCCAGCCCCTAGGAGCTCACCAAGAGCCTCTGGGCTCTCATATTTATCTTTGAAGTATGTGTTTTGGTATATAAATACCAAAATTTCCTTTGCAGACTGAATGTGGGACAAAACAAACTCTCTGTTTTTCATCTTTCTGGGTTTTTCCTGAGTTCTTCTCATCAATGGAGCTGTCTGAATGTGAAAGAACAACACCAATGGCCTCCATGGACCAAGGCACCACTCCTTATGGAGTCATACTTCTGATTTTAACTCAAAACCCTTGAAAAAACATACCTCAAATGCTCTGCACAAGCTATTTCTACAAATACATCTAAAATGTATTGAAAACTTAAAAACAAACATCCCTCTAAAGGTCTGTGTAGCTTTCCTTGAACTGTGATCTTCTCTTTCAATGTCTTCAAACCTCAGAAACATTCCACCTTCCATACATTACGCAGGCTTTGGCTCCTTTGTATTTGCAATTACTATGTTTGAAAAATAATAAAAACTTCCCCTGCTGCATGGCATTCATTCCTTTAATGTTTGCAATATATACTGTCAAAAATCCCCTTCAATCTGCTGCTGCACTGATTGATAGCAGAGAAATACATTAAAAACGGCCCCCCAATCTTCTTGTTCCCCTTTATTGGCGCTGGTAGCTACATCTCTGCAAAATTTTCAAAGTAAAACAACAAAAATCCCTTTCTGTAATGCTTGCGCAAGCTTCGGGGCATATTAGATTGCAAAATGGATTTGATTCAATACTTCAAAATCTGCAATTTCCCTCATATTAGCGCAGCAAACTGGCACCTTGTTTTAGTTTCAATATTAAAAAAAAAACTTCAATGTAATAAGCTGACAATCACAGACAAATCTGTGCTGAATGTTCTTATCCAATGTTTGCAATCCATTATGTTTTAAAAAAGAAAAAGCCCTCCAAATTGCTGCACATCGTGCATCACTCTTGGTCAAAAAGTTCACATGCCCTGTCTGTGCTTCTCCACCAAATATTATCACAGACTACTAGAAATGGAAATCTCCCTTTTTTCATGCCTTTTTCTGGATATTCTCATAGTAATCAACCCCTCTATATATTGCGCAGACATCTGACAATGCTTTCATCTTCCCAGGCATGAGATACTGTGCAAGATTTGGTATCACATTTCCAATCTGCTCTTGTATGAAAGTTCCTTTTTGTTTTTAATTCCACAACATGCTCTAAGCTTCTTAATTGCTGGCTTCCATTGCATTGTGAAATAGATTAAAAGTTTATAAGTCTCCCAGGGTCTGCGCCATCCTTCAAATTAAAACTCTGTTATAATAAATCACTTAGCATTCCCTTATCCTATTTGATTTATATGCATAATCTTTTCCTTCAATGATCATAATTTACTCTCCTCCACAAGCTAATGCACAGATGATTTGACGTTTACACTTACCCAATTCTTTTGCATGAAAGTCTCGAGATCCCCTCTTCTCTATTTTTCCTTTTCTTATAACTCATATAAGAGTCTAGAAGTCATCTTCTTGATGGGGAAACATATTGAACCTCATAATTTTTAATATGTTAATAAAATTTCCCAATCCTATTACCACTTTGACAATTTGCATCCACACCCGAGAACTATGGACCTGCATATGATAATCACACCAAAACAATCGTTGTGAATACATGTTTGGTTTCATATCATGTGCATTTTCCAAATCTTGAGAAAAATTGAACTTTGCCAAGTACAATTGACTATGTATTTGTTGAGAAACTTTCAACAAATATAACTCGCACATTCTGAAACACAAAGCACTATGCAAATCTGATTATAAATTGCAGCCTTTATGATCACTCCTAACAATTTTGCAACTTGACCATATAACTGCAACTAGTCTCAGGAACTAGTCTCAAAAACTGACTAAAACAGATAATCTGGCCTCGTCATTTGGCAATAAGATTCATTCATCTATAAAAAGCATGCATATGAAAGGGCTCCTTTATATTCATTCTCCGGCACAAGATATAGCAATGCAAACTTAGCCCTTTTAAAACACTACATAAGTGCAAATGTTGAATCACCACAAATCCCCTTCAGATCGATCATTGCAAAATGATTAAATCATATTCTGAAACCTTACCATAAAATTAGATAGTACATTCATATGTAATGAAGATGGTCCCACAATCAGATCCTGAAAACATCCCTCAGACAAAAAGTTATCATTTCCTTAAAATGACCATTTTGCAACCTTAAATCTTTTCCGCACTGCAAACTGAATAAATTGCCTTTGAAATTGAACTTAAAAACCCTACTGAAAATACCCTTGAAGTCTGAACCCCTAAACATAGATTTAGTCTCATACAAGGATCGTGAAACTATCACTAACTTTCTTTGATGGTCCACAGATCAAAAAACATTAATGTGTAAAGTCAGCACCCAAAACACTTTCTGAACCAAAGCACAACAGATATGCAGAAATTGGGTTCGGAATCGGCAAAGAAAAGTGATCGACTAGATTGATCAAAGTTTGGGAATCTTTAGAGGATTTCATTGCTAGGTCTTAGATGCTAATCCATAATCAATTATGTCTAACCTCGAACCGGGTGCAAATAGGGAAACCACAAAGTATGTCATTTAATTCTGGATTCAGCATTTTCAGTGCAACTTCAATAAATTGGAAACGGGAAAGCCCTGGAAAAGGGGATAACTGGATTGGTAGGAGTCTACAAATCCTCAGGTAGCTACACTCCTATGTCTAAAATATGAGGGAAAACTCAATTATCCAAAATGTTCACCCGGGTACACATTTTCAAAAGCTCAAAGTGGACAACTTACCAATTCTGCACTTGAAAACACAGGAAATTAGAATTAATCACTATCAGAATGGTTCTTGAAAACTTGTCATCTGATTTCATAAAGATCTACAGACTGGAAAATATGGAGTGTGTGACCACTAGAACACAGTCCAAAAGGAATTTTCACAATTGGCTGAATTGGTCAAAAGTTATAACGTGTCAAAATGGGCTATTCAGGTTTCTAGGCAGAACAAAAATTCAGACAGTTCTGAGCAACCAACTTTGGGAAGTATGAAAACTTATCAAACGGATTAAGAATGATCTGAGATCTGAAACATAAGCTCTATGATATGCATGCTAAAAATTCCCAAAGTGATGGCTTATGAAATTCAACAGGGTGTAAGATACTCAGAATCAAAGTAGGCTCCGGACAGCAAAATGAGAATTTAGCAAAGTGCAGAACTAAGTGACCCCCTCATAATGACTACTCCCTAAAAATATCAGAATTGGAATTCATGAGTTGGGACCCACTACATATGTTAAATGAAAGGCATTAAATCCTCTTCCCAA
The DNA here is from genome assembly GCA_018584345.1 of Thuja plicata. Taxonomy (NCBI): domain Eukaryota; kingdom Viridiplantae; phylum Streptophyta; class Pinopsida; order Cupressales; family Cupressaceae; genus Thuja; species Thuja plicata. The sequence continues at coordinate 3,337,699 of MU226059.1, read as the reverse complement.
TTTGTACCTCATGAAAATCATCCGGGCATCTTTTTCAATCACTCAAACTGAGCTTTCTCACACAAAATTTCAAGGGTATTCACTTTGTTTAACTGAAAAATCACACATGGTCACTCCAAATTTGTTCCAAATTTAGGAGTACCAACAGTGTAGATGGCAAGAAAAGACATAGAGGTGGTGTAGACGACAACTGAAGAGCTGAAACTCTGAAGGGAAAAAAACCAACAAATATGATTAGAAAAATAGTTAAAACTACTAAAAAATTATAAAAAATGACAATAAAACTATAAAAAAGTTGAAAAAATCATCACCTGAATGAATTTGGGATCTAAAAAAAGGGGTAAATCTCTAGAGCGGGATCGCGCTAGCTGAAAATGACAATAAATGTCAATTTTTTTTTTTATAGTTTTCAAAATAGGGTGACGTATGAAACGTCACCCCGTTCTAGGATGGGGTAGTGTTTCAAATGTCACCCCATTTTGAGCGTGACCTCATTTAGCCTTGGGACCCCATACCTTATGGGGTGATGATTTGAATTAAGGCTTGGGGTCCCAAAGTGAAACATCACCCCGTGTCTTGAAGTATGATTTCAGGATAACGACTAAGTTCAAAAGTTCCACCTCAAGTGGACTCATCTTCTTGCACACACCCTATCACTATCATTTCTAATAGAATCTCTATGACTTGAGTTACTTATCTTTAAAGAATATTTGAATGAAGATTCTATAGATGGTAAGACACTATTATCAAATTATTCATCTCAAATGAAATCTATCTACCAATCAGACTATCTAGAGTAACTATATTGTTTGCAACTTCTCTCATTTCTTTAATAACATAAAATCTAATAGCATATACATGTAGTAAGTGTAATGCCCTGCTAGGGAACCCAAGAGAACTAACCTAAACATGCAACCAAGATAACAGGATAATTTTTTTAAAATATTTATAATCAATAATATTAACAACGCGGAAGTAACATATGAGATAACATGAAATATACATAAGTACAACTCAACAAAGGTTAGAAAACTAGAGGGTTCCTTGGCATAGAATTACTTAAGAGAAATAATCTATGTATACCAACTATAAAGACTAACATAAAGGATACATCAATTGAATCCAATAATTTACATCTCATATAATAAGACCACATATACAGTTGAATCAACATCCACTACACATGTCACAGGGTATGCAATAATACATAACAATACAATATAATACATCCTCCAAAATATGTCATCCAATATACACATATGGTACAAATATACAACTCATAAGACTGTACAAGTCTCTAGAAGAATAAGAAGGTAGAAGAAGAACTTCAAAAATGATCATCCAAGCATGAAGACAAATGTCGTATCTCAATGGTAATAAGAATCACTACCACCCAACCGCGTGGAACCAAAGGTCCACTCCCACCATGCTGAGGAGATAATAACAGGCCAACTCGCACAAGTATACAACAAGAAGGCAAACATCAAATATATACAACCATCATAAATAAATGCATAGGAAGATCCTAGAAGCTCTCTGAATCATAGTAAGGAAATCTAAAAAATACTAGAGGTAACTGACACATGTACTATAACCTAAGCTATATATAGGAAGGTGTCATCATGTACATCTAACCCTTGTGTTTTGTCCTAGAAATCTCATAGTGGATCCCGACACTCAAGTGACCATACATCGAGCCAATGACCTCTCAAACAGACAAAGTCACTAACTATGTCACATACCCCTCAAGGTGGCAAGCATCAACTCATCCTCTATCTTGGCCTATAATAGCACTCAAGTATGGGTGAGGCTTAATATCTTATTAGATTATTCTAAACTGCAAGTAAATTATTATGTTATCACTTGTTACAATTAATTACAATAAACGATCCTAGAAGCCACTTGTGAGCTCTAGCAATTTCTTGCAAGCCACCTCCTACTATACAAATAGGTAACCTACCCTAGGTTCACAAAAGAACATCATAGAGGTATATGAAAAACCTCATCACTGATTCCTACTCGTATAGGGATACACCCTCACAGAATCATAAAGAATACCAAAACAAGATCATAACTTCTGAACTGGATTCTTTCCCATACGAGAACTATTGGTTCTCAATTAACCAATACAACATAAAGTACTATCAAATGATCACATAATACTGGTTGAGACAAATCAGGTTGGGTAATAAGATTGAGACCCAAAATCGATGACAACATGCACATGCACTGAAACTCACAGCATCATAGAAATAGAAAACCCAAAACCTCTAGTTTTACCTCCTAATAGATAACTAATCCCAATAGACAACTAACATATAGCAGTATCACAAAAAGGGAAAGAAACACACAATCTTTTAAATTAGCCACTCAAAAGACACATCATCACATAATGAGTACGATTCAAGAAAGGAAATAAAATTCAGTGATAAACTCATTTATAGTAATACTATAAAAATTAGTTTATTTGATAAAATTACTAATCACAATATAATTCAATTTCCAAAAAGGAATGCACATTAAGCCTCTCTATAGATTAATTTATAAAATTCACATCATATTGTTAGTAATAACTAAGAGGAGGGGGTGAATTAGTGGCCTCAAATTTTAATCCTTAAATCAACCCTTAAAACTTATAACTACAAATTATGTCTCTAGTTATCTTCTGTCCTACAAGATGAATGCCTTGAAATACTTATATCAATTTTCTACTTGTCGGATTGCTTTGTAAATCTCTCTTCTCTATGGTTATCGATAAACAGTCAACTATTTATCGAAACACAGTAAATATGTAGAGTATACCGATCAATCCAAAATTGCATATGTGAAATGTAAAACAATAAAGTAATGAAACATGAACACATAACACATGGATTGTTAACATGGAAACCCTGTCAAGGCAAAAACCACTAGGACCGGTACCCCAAATTTTCACTCTTCTAAAGTGAGTTGTGTTAGGAGCCAACCCTATTAACGGTTACAAACACACTGTTCGGTGTGACCATGTTAGAGGATTTAAAAGATAGTTTGTCACATAGTATCTGGCATCTAATGTTACCATCTTTGATCAAACACTCACTTGGCCTGTCAATAGGTATCGGGCATATCGAATGCTACTTTCATGATCAAACATTTTGATACTCCTTGGGATATATCTCAATTGTAGAAGACTTTTAAGTCTTTATTGGTTAAGAGACTTGATTCTTCAATGATTAAAGTGAAACATTAATGATCTGCTCATACATACAATTTAATTGTAGATTTTCAGATCTATTGTAAGTGCATTACCTCTCTGATTAATATAATCAATTCTATACCTTTGCTCCATAATGTTCTTCTCTATGATGTCATCTCAATGTTCGTCGGTGTCTATAGAATCTAGCTCTTTCCTTAGCTTGATTGATTAGGACTGAATGAAGACTTTCTTCTCCTTCAAATTTTATTTAGCATCTTTTCTCTTCTATTTTTCACCCCACACTCCAATTCAAAATGAATTGGGTTTCTCTCTTTATAGACATGATTTACCTTTCTTGGCTTTGATGAATCTTGGTGTGATCCACAATTATCGCCAATTAGATTGAAATAAAACTCCTATTTTACATCAAAGAAATCTTCTTGCCAACTAGAAAAATTGGCTTTAAATTGATTACTTATCTCTGGCTTTATCTGGATGATTAAAACAATGATAAGTACTCGTTAAGTCTATTTATAGCTTCTTGATAGGTAAGCATTTTTTCATTTCTAAACTCTCTATTTTGTTAGTCAACACTTTAGTTAGTGATAAGTGATAACTGACTATTCCGTCGGTGTGACTTCAGTTGTCATCGGGATTTTCATCCATGTCTTTTTCATCAGGCAACACTATAATTTTGTTCGTCAGGTTACTCTATGTTTTTCTCATCGGTCAACACTGTAACTCTTATCATCGGTAATGCTATGCATTTGCTTGTCGAGTAACACTGTGACTCTACTCTTTTACTCTGACCATCGGTGTATACAGTCACTTAGTGAATACTTTACTTATATGCATTACTGATAGCATAGCCTTTGATTCATTGGTTCTTTGAAGTCTTTGGTAGTATTTCCATGACCATATAGATGATATCAAGTTGACATCAATGACAATATAATATATTAACTGACTTAATGCCTTGCATGATCATCAACAAAACATCATCAAACATTCAATCAGTTACATGTCATCAATCTCCCCCTTTGGCATTGATGGAAACATACTACATTATCATACTATACTATTACTAATACAATATGAAATATACAGTTTCATCAAGCTTTCCTAATGTAACTATTTACAAATGTCTGGATTTTGGTAAGCTCAAATAGCTTTGATTTGATTCTTGCAGCGTATTTTCTATATTCAATCCCTTCACTAGATAGATGTAGAATCTTTCTTTCTTTGATGTGATGTATTCTCCTTTTGTGTCAAACTCTCTCCCTTTGACTATTCTCCTTTCTTGTGATGTCTCTTGTCAGCAATTCTTTCTCTTGGTGTGTACTCTCTCTTTCTTGTTACATCTCTCCCTTTGGATACTTTTATGGATATAATCTCTCTCTGAAATGATAATGGATATAATCTTTCCCTTTATCAGTATGATAATGAGATATCTCTCTCCCTTTCACCAAAATGGAAAACAAACATCTTTGCCAAGCAGATCCTTTCTATCCATAATATATTCCTTGAAATTCCCAATCCATCAGTAATATCTTTTGGTGCTTGGAGTAGATCAATACCTTGCTTAGTATATATTTATCATTGAAGTCCATCTCTCTTCTTGCATCAACATGAATGACATTGTGATAATATGTAGGATGATGCAGCCTTCTAGTCATCTTACTGACCAGTAGACAAGGGTCTGACCCATAGTTTCTTTCTCAAGTATTCAAATGCATTCTTGGGTAGTGGCTTGGTGAAGATATTGTCCAATTGTTCCTTTGATTGTACATACTCAAGTATCACCTCCTTTGCTTGAACTCATTCTCTCAAATAATGATACTTGATGGCAATATGCTTTGTTTTATCATGCATGACTGGATTCTTGGAAATGTTTATTGCACTTGTATTATCATAGTAGATAATTACTGGTTCAAGAATTTTCATATGCATACCTTCAAGTAACTGTTTGATCCATGCAATATTTGAGTAGTTTGTAGCAGCAACAATATACTTTGTGTTTGGAGTAGACTGAGAGATGCATCCTTTCTTCTTGCTGATCCATGTGTCAAGTATGTCACCCATAAATAATTCTCCTCTAGTTGTGCTCTTCTAGTCATCAATATTTCTATCCCAATCAGCGTCAGTAAAGACCTTAAGTTCAAATTTTCCTTCTCTTCTATACCATAAGCCATATTCCTTAGGATTCTTCAAATATCTTAGAATTCATTTCACAGCAGTCATATGTGATTCCCTAGGATTAGCAGAAAATCTTGCAACTATTCCTACTGCATGTGCAATATCTGGTCTAGTGTGTACAACATACATGAGTTTGCCAATCATTGATCTGTACAAAGTTTCATTTACCTCCGATGACTTTTCATCCTTTGTTAGCTTACATCCAGTTGCCATCGATGTTCCTACTGGTTTGGACTCTTCCAAATTTTGAATATTTTCAGTACCTCCTTGATGTATTTGGATTGTGTAATCAAAATACCTTCATCTTGTTGCATGATCTATAGACCAAGAAAGAAATTGATCTCTCCAAATATAGACATCTCAAAATATTTTCTCATTTCATTGATAAATGACTTCCATAGCATATCATTGCCTCCAAATCTGATATCATCAACAAATATCTCAGCAATCAAAATTTTAGCATCAATATCTTCCTTCAAATAAAGATTATAGTTTTCACTAGTTCTTACAAATCTAATACTTATAAGATAGGAATGAGGTCTTTCATACTAGGCTTAGGGTGCTTGTTTCAATCTATAGAGGGCTTTGTGTAGTCTACATACCATGTCCCTCTTGTTTGGATCAACAAACCCTTCTGGTTGTTCAATGTATACCTCTTCTTCAAGTATTCCATTTAGGAATGTAGACTTGACATCCATTTGATATACCTTGAATCCTTTACATGAAACATAAGAAAGTAATATTCTTACTCCTTCTAGCCTGGAAATAGGTGAAAAGGTCTCTCCATACTCAATTCCTTCTTCTTGTACATACCCCTTGCATACTAGTCTTGTTTTATTTCTTGTGACTTCTCCATTCTCATTTAGTTTATTCCTGAACATCCATTTTGTACTGATGACATTCTTATCATCTGGTCTTGGTACAAGTGTCCATGTCTTTTTTTCTCTATCTTCTCAATATCCTCATTCATAGCACTTATTTATTCATTATTATCTAGTGTAACATTGATAGATTTGGGCTCATAATTACAAATAAGACATCTTGTATTTAGAGGATTAATTTTGGTTCTCATACTAGCTTTCTTGTCTCCAATGATCTTGTTCTATGGATTGTTCCTTCTAACATATCTGGCAAGTACAGGTTTAGCTCTTTGTCTATCAGCTTGATCATCATTTTGTCCTTCATTCTATTCTCCATGATCTTGAGCAATATTCTGATCATTGGTATTTGTAGCCTGATGCTCGAGTGCAATGATATATTTCTCAATACCTCTACATAGTTGGTCGGGTAGAGTGTTAGGTTCCTCATTGTATACAAACCTATTGTAGTCCTCTGGTTCTTTAGTGCTTTCCTTTTCATTCTTTTCTTTGATGAAAATTCATCTATCTTTACATTTGCACTTTCAACAATTTTGTTAGAGGCCTTATTTAGACATTTATAAGCCTTCCTCTTGGTAGAATACCAAAGAAATATTCCTTCATCACTCTTGGAGTCAATTTTTCCATTTCTATCATCTTTTAAGATATAACATTCACTACCAAAAATTTTGAAATAACTCACATTGGGTGTGTATCCATACCAAAGTTCATAAGGTGTCTTTCTTCAATTGTACTATGTTCAATGTGTAAACAACAGTGCTGACAACTTCTCTCTAGAAGATTTGGGTGATTCCTTTCTCTATCATCAGTGTCCTTGCAAAATTAACCATGGATCTATTCCTTCTTTCAACAATTTCATTTTTTTGTGATTCCATGCTCATTACAAAAGATAGATAATTCATTTGAAATAAATACCCCTCCTCTATGTAATCTTAAGCATTTCAATTCTTTACCACTTTGTTTCTCAACCATTTCCTTATACCATTTAAACATCTTAAATGCTTCTAATTTATCTTTTAGAAACATGACTGTCATCATTCTAGAGTAATCATCAAAAAAGAGAATAAAATATCTATCTCCATAATAACTCTTTGTCCTCATAGGTCCACATAAATCAGTATGGACTAATTCTAGAATGACATCAGATGTATGGGTTTTTCTTTTGAAACTAGACTTTTTCATCTTACCTTTTTGACAATTCTTACACATGATGTTCTTAGGCTTGGTCATTATCGGTAAGCCTCTGACATTTCTCTTTTTGCTAATCTTTATCATGTTGTCAAAGTTCACATGAAAACCATATGTCTTTTTTTTGTAGCAATCAAACAAGTGGTGTCAGTATCATTCAGATAAAATAAGTTACCTTTTGTCTGCTCACCGAAACCAATCAGATTTCCTGATTTATTAAAGATATTTGCCTTCTTATTTTCAAATGCTACTTGGTGACCTAAATTATTTAACTGAGAAACATTCAATAGATTATAATTCAATCCATTTACCCAATAATAATTTTCACATTTTATCTGGTTATTCAACATTATGGTTCCTCTACCTTCAACTGGACAAGGTGTGTCATTACCCATTCTTACTGAACCACC
>MU226059.1:3312129-3329802 GCA_018584345.1 Thuja plicata | reverse complement strand
CAAGGTGTGTCATTACCCATTCTTACTGAACCACCTTTATAGTATTCAAAAGTCTCAAAAAATTTCTTATCACTGGTCATATGGTGAGTGCAGCCACTATCTATGATCCAGACATCATTTTTACTAATTTTAGATATGAGTGCAATTTCTACATACCTTTCTTCATCATCATTTGAATCATCTTTTACTACTACAAACACCATCTGGATGTCTTCCTCAGATTCAGTGTCAGTATCACCATCTTTTCATTTTTCTAGGTAACTAGCCTTCTTTCCTTTGTCCTTTTAGTCTCAGGTATCTCTTCTTTCTAATTTTTGGTAGCTTCTATAATCACCTCTGTCAGACTTCTTTTCAAATGATCTATCATTACTTCTGTCATCTTTTCTTCTATTAGGACATCTTGCAGTAAAGTGTCCAATCTCTTTACAATTAAAACAAACAAGTGGTAATTTACCTTTACCTCTCTGCATTCTTCTAGCCATAAGTGCTTCAGTTTCATCAAGATCTTCTTCTTCACTTTCACTATCACTGTCTTTTCTCATAGTATGTTAATGACTTGATTTACTTATTCTTAAAGAAGATTTGAATGCAGACTCTATGTTTGGTAAGACACTATTATCAAAGTTATTCATCTCAAATGAAATTAGTCTTCCAATCAAACTGTCTAGAGTAACATTTCTATTTTCTACTGCTCTCATTTCTTGAATGGAAGATACTCCAATAGCATAATTAGGTAGTAAGGTTCATAGAATTTTACTTACCATTGTATCTTCTTCTAGTACACCTCCAACTTCTTGGATAGAATTGAATACCTCTTTGATTTGTGTTATACTATGTGATGTTTTCACCTTATTTCAATTTGAGATCATCAAACTTCCCTCTAAGGATTTCTTCCTTGGCTCTCCAAACATTTTTGTCACCACCATGTACAAGCATCAATTTGTCCCACATCTACTTTGCAATTTTGCAGGTTTTGAAATCTTCAAATTCAGCATCAGAGAGTTAGGAAGAAAGATCTATCATCATGGAATTGTGTTGATGCTTCTCTCTCATTTTTTGAACTATTGGTGCTCCTGTGGTAAACACATATTCAGTATCTAAGTATTGAGTAACATCATTTCCAATGCCTGATAAGTGGAGTCTTATTCTTCTCTGCCATGAAGTAAAATTATCTTTTTCCAACTTGAGCACATCTCGTCTATTCATCTTGTGGTCTTTAGCTTAGGTCTTGAAACCTTTCTTTTAAGCACACAAGCTCTGATACCAATTATTAGTAATAATTGAGAGGGGGGGTGAATCAATGGCCTCAAATTTTAATCCTTAAATCAAACCTTAAAACTTATAACCACAAATTATGTCTCTAGTTATCTTATGTGCTACAAGATGAATGCCTTGAAATACTTATATCAATTTTCTACTTGTCAGATTTCCTTGTAAATCTCTTCTATATGATTACTAATAAGTTGTCAACTATTTAGTGAAACACAATAAATATGCAAAGTATACTGATCAATCCAGAATTGCATATGTGAAATGTAAAATAGTAAAGTCATGAAACATAAACACATAACATAGATTTTTAACTAGGAAACCCTGTTAAGGGAAAAAACACTCAGACCGGTCACCCAAATTTTCACTCTTTTGAAGTGAGCTCTGTTAGGAGCCAACCCTGTTTAAGGTTACAAACACACTATTAGGTGTGACCTTCTTAGATGATTTAAAAGATAGTTTGTAACCTAGTATCTGGCAGATAATGCTACCATCCATGATCAAACACTCACTTGGCCTGTCAATAGGTATCAGGCATATCCAATGCTACTTTCATGATCAAACTTTTTTATACTCCTTGGGATGTATCTTAATTGTAGAAGACTTTTAAGTTCTGCTTGGTTAAGAGACTTGATGCTTCAATGGTTAAACTGAAACATTAATGATCTATTCATACATAGAGCTTAATTGCAGATTTTTAGATCTATTGTAAGTGAATTACCTCTCTGATCAATATAATCAATTCTATACCTTTTCTACACACTGTTCTACTCGGTGATGTTTTCTTACTGTTCATCAATGTCTACAGAATCTAGCTTTTTCCTTAGCTTGATTGATGAGGACTAAATGAAGACATTCTTCTCCTTCAGATTTTCTTTAGCATCTTTCCTCTTCTCTTTTTCACCCCACACTCCAATTCAAAATGAATTGGGTTTGTCTCTTTATAGACATGATTTACCTTTTCTTAGTTTTATTAAATCTTTGTGTGATCCACAGTTCTCGCCAATTAGATTTAAAGAAAACTCTGGTTTTATCTCAAAGAGATCTTCTTGCCAACTAGAAAAATCAACTTTAAATCAATTATTTATCTCTTCCTTTATCTGGATGATTAAAATAATGATAAGTATATGTTAAGTCTATTTATAGCTTCTTGACAGCTAAGCATTTTTTCATTTCTAAACTCTCTTTTCTGTCGGTCAACACTTCAGTTAGTCATCAGTGATAACTGACTTTTCTGTCAGTGTGACTTCATTTATCATTAGGATCTTTGTCCTTGTCTTTTTTGTCAGGAAATATTGTAATTTTGTCTATAAGGTTACTCTATGTTTTTCTCATTGGTCAACACTGTAACTTTGGTCATCGGTAATGTTGTGCATTTTCTCGTCAGGTAATAGTGTGACTCTGCTCTTTTACTTTGACCGTCAGTGTGCACTCCATTGTTGTATACAGTCACTTAGTAAATACTTGACTTATATGCATTATTGATAGCATAGCCTTTGATTCATTGGGTCTTTGAAGTCTTTGGTAGTATTTCCATGACCATACAAATTATATCAAGTTGACATCAATGAAAATAAAATATATTAACTAATTTAATGCCTTGCATGATCATCAACTCAACATCTTCAAACATTCAATCAATTACATGTCATCACATATAAATTAATCTAATCAATAATTACTAAAACTTAAATATAATTACAAGTAACAGGAATCACCCACATAGCAATCATAGCCTTCAAAATAAGTGTCCCAATATAGATCACTATGAGTAGATTCATATTCCATAAGTGGACATGTTTGAAAGAAAAGCTATATTTTCTGAAACCACTCATCATCCTTGAATCCTTTCATATCAACAAAACAAATCCGAACATAATTACTATACCAAAAATACAATCATTGATTTTTGAAAGAAAAGAAATGGGTTTTTTGCTCTGCTAGGGTTTCATGCATACTGCGTCTTGTCTGTATCTTTGTTCTAATATTTCCATCTATCATACCATATTTATTGTGGGATTTTTGCATTAGGGTTAGATTTTAGTATGGCTATGGCCAACTTTGGCCCAGGAGTTGATGCTGGTGCGCAAGTTGAAGCTTCAAAGAGCCATGGTGCCTCCTCTGAACAAAGGTCCTCGCAAGTTCATCCCAAAGGTCTTTCACAAGGTAACCCTAATATTGTTCTTAATCTGCAAGAATGTGATTCTACATGTGAATGTTTAGAAAAGCATACTCTGATTGGATATTTTTTGGGTCGTACTCCTCCTGAAAGTATCCTCAAAGATTGGGTAAACAAGAGCTGGACCCCTCATGGGGTCCAACTTGACGGTGTGCAAAACCTTACCAAAGGTTGTTTCCTTTTCTATTTTGCTAACCCTTCCCAGGCGGAAGTGGTTTTTAGCTGTGGGCCCTAGACTGTTAGGTTATCCCTGCTTGTTTTTTAGAGATGGTCTTGAGACTTCAAAGTCTCGGACGACAAGAAACTTAGGGTTCCTGTTTGGGCTGAGTTTCCTTTTCTCCCTTTGCCATGCTGTCCATTTATTGATTCCATTGCTAAAACCCTTGGTAAGGTCATTGTAATGGAACATGACAAATTTTTCAATGCCCGTCCCCAGAAGCATGTCTGTGTTGACATCGACCTTTCTAGGGACCTCAAGGACACTATTGAAATCTAGGTTGGTTCTCTCACCATTTCTCAAAAATTTCTCTATTTGAACCTACCCAACACATGTTGTCGATGTCAATCGGTAGAACACAAGATTAAGGATTTCCCGCTAGATACCCCTTGGGTAAGACGCTGCCAAAGGAAGGACCGGCCAAAAATAAGGAAGCTGGAAAAAAAGAAGAATGGACTACAGTTTCGCGAAAAGGCAGGAATGCCTCAAGCTCCAAGATGACACAAGCCACTTCCACTCTTGTGTTGCCTCTAGAACCTTCGGTTGGAAAATATCCTCCATCCACTAATGCACCACCGCCACTTATTTCCAACCCTATTATTCAGGGGAAAAGCTCTGCCGCAAAGCCTTCCACTCCAGAAGTGGTGCTCGCACCGCCAGTGGATTCTTCTATTTCCTCCCAATATTTGCATTGGTCTTGCAGTCCTAATGGACACACAGATGACCTAGATAAAAGGTGGTTTACCTCTTCTAGAGATTTACTCCCCAGCTTTGGCTCTGTACTAGTCTTCTTGTAGAATAGTTTCTCCTCTCTTGGGGACGAGGAAACCATGCAAGAGTTTTTATGAATTTTTTCCCCTAGAATGTGCAAGGTCTAATTGACCTCTCTAGAAAGTACTATGTTCATGATACCCATCGCAGACTTCACATTCTGGACATGTTATGTTTACAGGAGGTTAAAATTTGTGGGTTTCTGCTTAACTCTACCTATCGTGTCATATGGCTGGACGACATTATTTTTTCATCTCAGCATGAAGCTGGTAAAGGTGGTGTCATTACTATTATGTCACCTCGCCTTCATTCTTCTATTATTTCTCATGGATCTCATCCGATGCAGTGTGTCACCTAGATTTTGCTTTCTTTTAATAATCACTCTTTTGGTATCATTAATGTTTACGCCCCCAATGATGTTGTCGAAAGATCTCAACTTTGGTGCTGGCTGGCAGACAATCTACCTCCTGCTACTTGGGTTATGAGTGGGGATTTTAATATGGTTGAGCTGGCCTCTAACAAGGAAGGGATTACACCTTTTTTCTGGACAACTAGGGAGAGAGAAGCTTGGTACTACATGCACAATAAATTGGGCCTTTTTGATCCCAATGGTAACCGCCGCCAACAGGGTGGGGTTTAGCATACTTGGTCTGATTTCAGAGCTGGCTCTGATCGTATATTTAAGAGGCTAGATCATGCTATGATAATGGCTCAATATTTTTTCTCTTTTTCTGAAGATCAAGGCCTACCTATCATTCCTCTAACAGATGTTACCTTGTCACATCACTTCTCGATTTATTTTTCCATCACTTGGAAGTCCTTTGCTAGAAGGGATGCCCAGATGCAGTTTTATCTCAACATGTCAGTGTTGACACATGCCTCCACTATTTCTCACATTCTTCAAGTTTGGAATCTAGAGCCTCGGCCCCATAGTCATCTTGGTTGGATTCAATGGTGGAATGACACCATCACCCGTACTGCAATATTTCTTTGCATTTACGACCATTAGTTATCCTGTTATAGGAAGTGTACTTATGAAGCTAACACTAAGGCTCTTCACAATGCTATTGATTCACTTTCATTGAACCCCTTTGATTTTGCACTCCATCTTATGCTAGCCCAACTCTGACATGAGAAGCAAATTCCTGATGCCTATGCTTCTCGTGGAGCTCAAATCAAAGCTTGCCTCCACTCGTTGGAGGTTGGTGATAAAGCCTCTAAGGAGTTTTTTCATTCTCAAAAAGCCCATCATAGTAATGTTGGTATTCAAAAGATTAAACAAGGATCTGAAACCCTTACTGAGTTTTCAGCCATTCTTCAGGCTTTCGTTCAGCATTATGAACAAGTGTTTGCATCGTAGGGTAATATGGTTGCGTGTGAAGAAGCTCTGAAGGCTTGTATTTCTGTTACTCCAAACCGCATAGTGGTCGAGAAGCATGCCTTTTGTGAGAAATTTATTACCATCTCTAACCTCAGAGAAGCAGCTTCTATGGCCAATGATAAATCTCTAGGATGCGATGGCTTCTCCTGTGAGTTCTACAAACACCTTTGGGATGCTGTTGGTCTTGACCTGCACAAAGTCTACCTTAAGGCCTTTCACAATAAAAGTTTGGGTACTTTAATTAATAAAGGGAATATCAAATTCATACCTAAATCTGGTGATCTAGAGGATGTCTGCAGTAGGAGGCCCATCACCTTGTTGAACGTCTCCTACAAGATAATTGCCAAAGTGTTAGCTCTTAAAATCAGACATCTCCTTCTTCTTATTATCTGCCCTCAACAAACTAGTTTTATTAAATCCAGGTATATTCTTGACAACATTATTACTGTCTAGGAAGGGATGGAATGGGCTCGTCAATCTAAATAGGCTACCCTGTTCCTCAAAATTGATTTTTCTAAAGCCTATGACCGCATTGAATGGCCTTTTATTCTTGCTATGTTTTAAGCTCTTGCGTTCGGTCCTCACTTCCAACAGTCTATGGAAATGCTTTTGGTGATGCCTTTGTGTGCATTACCATCAATGGGTCTCAATCTGATACTTTTGGGCTTTTTAGATCCATCTAACAAGGTTTTCCACTAGCTCCTGCCTTATATGTGCTTGCTACTAAAGGCTTTGGGTATTTGATTGCCAACTCTATTTCCTCTGGTTTGGTTCATGTCATTTCCCTTCCTGATTCCTCTTCCCAGCTTGTTAATGGTCACTTTTCTAATGACTCCTTTCTCACTCGTATTGAGGATGAGGAGAACATCTCCAATGCCTTGCAGTGCCTAGACACCTTTTGTCAAGCCTATGGATATGCTATCCAATGGTCTAAAACTCTTTGTTTCAAACACTCTTTTCTTCCACCCCATACCTGGCTTAATAATTTTGGCTGGAAATGGGTTCAACATGGGGAATTTTTCTGCTTACTGGGCATTCCCTTTTACTTCCATGGCTCCTCTATAGGTTTATGGAATGTTGTGATTGCCAAGATTGAAAAAAAGCTGCAATATTGGATCTACAAGCCTCTTTCCCTTGCTGGTAAATTTCAGATTTGCTCCAAAGTGTTGGCTGCTACTCATGTCTACTACTCCTCATGTTGGGCTCCCTCTAAGGCTTCTTATATCAAGCTGGAACATTTTCTCAGAGATTTTCTTTCAGCCTCTGGTGCTGATGGCCATGGGTTTCATAGGGTTACCTAGAGTTCTGTTGCCTTCCTCGTGATTCTGGAGGCCTTGGCCTTCTCTCCACTCAGAGGTAGGGGCATGCTCTCTATGAAAAGTGGATTATCCATGCTCTTACTGGTGATGAGGCCTAGAAAATTCTTGTCAGGCACTGCATCTCTTCTAGATTCCTAGTTCACAGGCCAGCTTGGAAGGGCATTGGTCTCCAGACCTTGCTCACTATGAAAGAACCTATTCAAATTAAAGGTACCTTCATCATCAAGAGAATTTGGAAAGCTTGGGAAGCTATTAATCCCTGGCTCTATTGGGATGGTGATGCATTTTGCAATGGTCTTTCTTTCAATCAGTAGAGCCTCTAGTGGTCTTCGTTGTTTTCTATTCAAGGCATCCCCTTGGCCAAGACTCAAGGGACTAGTTCTCTGCATTTTTTCAAATGTGGCATCCGAACACCCAAGGACCTCTTCTCTAGAGCCTCTATGGGTCTCCGCTCATGGGAGGATATGTAGGTGCAGTATTGTTTGGCTTGCTCTAATCGCCAGACTTTTGATCTTTTGGTTTCTACGATTCTGACCAACTTGCTTCATAAGATTGGTATTCAGATTGTCAGGCCCTGGTGGAAGGATTGGAAATGGTATCCTGCCATGCCTTTCAGAAATTACAAACCAAGGATGGGTTATAGGTGGTTATCCCCCAATCTTTTGATGATGGATACCCTTAATCAGAGATGGCATCTTCATTCTTCCACTTCTCACTAGAGCTCTCACTTTCAAACCATCTGGGCTAGCATTACGGAGCCCAAAATGGCTCTTTTTTCTTAGTGTCTAATTTTTCAAGGGCTCCCAGTTGGCCCTAAGATCAAACATCTAGGTGTTCATGACCCTCAATGTGCTTTCTATGGTCACCCTGAATCTTTCTTACACATCTTCTAGTTTTGTAGGAGAGCTCAATAATATTAGTAGTGGATTCATGATTTCTTCAAGCCCTTTTAGCTTGAGCCTTTTTCCTAGAACATGATTGTCTTAGGAGATTCTCCTAGACTTCCCTCAAAGTTTACCTAGATTTGGCATACTTTCAGGATGGAGATTTTGTTCACTTTATGGAAAGATAGGAATGTTGTTATTTTTTCTCACAACTTTCTTGATACAAATGTTGCTCTGTATAACAAGGCTTGCATTTGTAATAACGTTATGATGCAGATTCAAGTTCAAGCCAATAAAGTGGCTCTGGAAGTGGCTCACCTATAGGAGATGATCAATCATTGGGGAAATTATCCCTGCACTATTTCCAGGGTTCCTCCTGATGCCATTTCTGCTGAAGGTACTCCTCCCAGAGGCCATCACCATGGGTGTAGCTCCTTAGTGTGCTACTCACACACCCCACCACCACTCTCTGAGAGGTGGTGGTGACAGTTGGCAGCACCGCTTGGCTTCTCCACCTCACCTTACTTCTGGGTGGTCTCCAGCTCCAGCTCAGTCTACCCCTCCTGATGCTCCTGGTTCTCGTCGTGGCTCTGATTGGCATCTTGCCACCTCTTCCAAGTTTCCCTGCCTGGCTTTAGCCATTTCTCCGCCCAGGGTGGAAGAGAAAGATAAAGAAGAAGCTGAAGATGATGGATGGTCGCTCCCCCACCCTCCTGTTAACCCCAATGATGTGTGGCATTCTGATGATAAAGATCCTCCTCCTTCTGCCACTACTCTTTCTACTTAATGGCTTTATGCCTATTTTCTTTTATGAATAGTTGTACTCTATTTCCGGCTTGGCCGTGTGAACTATGCGGGGTGATTTCTATATCCCTCGGCCCCTTTTGTGGATATGTAACTTTGATATTTTACTAATTGAAAAGGCACTATTCATTAAAAAAAAAAACAATCATTATTTAATTATTAATCTCAATTAATAATCTATCACTAAATAACAACAATAGTGCTATTAATAGAATATAATCAACAATTTAAATGAAAAAGTTTGATAATAATAATATTAATAACTAGAGTTATTAATCAAAGTTCTTAATTTCAACTTATAAATTAAACTCCTTAAAACATTCAAATTAGAGTTTGTAATAATCTATCAACTCACATCTAAATATTTAATAATATAAATCAAACTATTTATATTAGTTAAATAACTTAGAAACTAAATAAGTAAATAAAATATCAATTATAATAATATTAAAATTATTATTAATATCTTAATTAACAATTGAAAACATACTATAAAGTAACCTTTATAATTTATTAATTAAAAATGATTTTCAATTAATAAAATAAATTAGAAACTAAATTTAAAACTTTAAATAGCAAAAACTATTTTGAAAACTTTGTATTAAAAAAAACTTTTTAAATAAAATAAAAAAAAAGACAGTCAAGTTGGGGGTCTTGGCCCCACCCAACACTCCTTAAAGGACCGGGCCTATGGCCCCACTTCACAGTGGGTACCAGGGGTTAACCCGCGGCCCACTATGAACATTGGTAGTTGTGGTGGCCCCACTGCGATGCGAGACTGTGCGGGGTAAAACATGCGGGGGGCTGGGGAATGTGGTGGCCCCCGCCTCCCCAAAGATTTCAGGATTAGTTAATTTTTTTTGTTTAAATTTTTTCTTTTAAAACAACACTATTTAATAATAAACCTCTTTGTTTATTATTATTTTATTTTATTTTTATTTTTATTTTTAAATGGAAATATACGCCAGTCTATATATTTTCCAGCAATCTTTTTTTTTTTTCAATAACAATAATAGATATAATCCTTTCTTTTCAAGGATAAATTAACTTGAAGCTTAATTTCTAATATTAGGAACATTTTCCCCAAACTATAGCCCAATGACGAAATAAATAAAGATTTTCTTTTCACATGCAAATTGATAATAAAAAGAAACATCCTAAAAAATAATATTTTAATTTCTTTTTCAAGAAGAGTTTTGTTTTCCTTTAAACATGCAATTTAACCCATTGTTTTTGTTTTCATGTAGAATTAGCCAAGAACCTGGTAAGGTAAGGTTTCTTCTTTCTAGGGTGATTTACTCATAGATCTGAGGGTTTGAAGGCAATTTTCATCATTTTTCCTCAAAGAAGACATTTTTCCATAAATTGAAACTCCTAAGGGCAATTTGAAGACAAATTCATTCCACATGAAAACCCTAATGCCCAATTTGCATTCAACACCCAAAAATGAAAACTTTATGCCCAATTTTAAACAATAAACCACACAATGATCAATCAAGGAATATTCGCACAAAGGATCCTAGCTTTTCGTATGCATAGAAGACGAGGATCTGAAAGCTAGGATTGACAAGAACAAGATCCTACCTTTGTAACTAATGAGAGGAACAAACCCGCAAATCTAAGCAAGAAGTATCCACAAATGCTCCAAAAATTCTCTCAAGCTTTCCAAAATCCTCCATCACCTTATTTTCCTTTCCCCCCTGATTGAACAACCTCCAAAATGGCTTTCAATCCAAGGATATAGAAAACCAAGCAATTAGGTTTTCCAAAAAGTGAAAACCCTAAAGAGAATATAAATTATCTAATTATTAATTAAAATAATTCCTTTATTTTCAATTTCACTTAAAGCATGCAAAATTCAACTTTGAAATATAAAAGCAAAGTGTTAAATTGAAAATGCATGAGAGATAATTTCAATTAAATTAATCAATTAACCATGCAACTTAAAGTATTATTCGATATTTCAACTATGTACAACTAATTACAATTAATTAAATTTAATATTTATTAAATCTCAATTATTTAAATCAAGACTTAATAATTAAATCAATTAATTAAATATAGGCGTTTAATTATTATTTAATTATTAAATAGCTATATATTTCATCTATCAATATTTTAACCTTATTAAAGGTGCAATAATTAACATTAATATTTTCCATAATTATTCATTAATTAAACCATGCCAAAAGCATCATTAAGTCACCTAAGAACCATCTAAAGAGATAAACAGCTGAAAGAGACAACAATTGAAATAGAAACACCAACACACACAAACTGGCTCACAAATCCACATCACTTCAACAGATTCAAACACAAGGATAGTCAATAAGATTCTTGTCCATTTCTAGGACAAAATAAGGGTTTAGGGTATGGATTTGGACTTGAATATTATCTCCTCTCTCTTACCATTGAGATATTGTGATAGGGCATGCTCACTCCTGCCAATTCAGAGAAGACGTAGCTCGGTACCTGCAAACCTGTCATCACAGAGATGAGCATATATACATGCAATATAGAAAACAATGTGGAGACTAGTTTAGCATGTGGATCTCGCTGAAGAAAGTAACTATGATTTTGTCCCATACCATACCAAACACAATGAACA
This sequence comes from Thuja plicata, assembly GCA_018584345.1. Lineage (NCBI taxonomy): Eukaryota > Viridiplantae > Streptophyta > Pinopsida > Cupressales > Cupressaceae > Thuja > Thuja plicata. The sequence continues at coordinate 3,318,370 of MU226059.1, read as the reverse complement.
GTAATGCAAAACATACAAATGATCCATGTGCATGTAAATATAGGGTCATTATTGTCAGAAAACCTTAATCAAAATGCTTAATAACATATACATAACCAAAATGAAATAATCATACATCATATGCAAATAGATGATATAATACAACTAACAATGGATCAATAACATTATGAAATGCAATACAAGAATATCCTCAAAATCAACGGAAGTAGCTAACACATACATACTATGGTCTAACAGAGATCAGAATCTGACACAGATAGGCAAACTAAGGGGTAGGTATTACAGTAAGGTTCTTATGATTTTACTTACCACTGTCTCCTCTTGAAGTACACCTCCAACTCCTCTGATAGTATTTACATCTTTGATTCTACAGCTATACTAAGTGATATATTCTCCTTCTTTCATCCTTAGGTCATCAAACCTCCCTCTTAGGATTTCTTCCTTTGCTCTTAGTACATTAACATCTCCTCCATGTACCATCTTCAATTTATCCCACAATTTCTTTGTAGAGGTGTAGGTTTTGAAATCTTCAAACTCAGCATCGAAGAGTGATGATGCAAGTTCTATCATCATGCAATTATGCTCATTCTTTACTCTTAATTTCTCAAGAGTGTGAGGTCTTGTAGGAAACACATATTCAATATCAAGTTACTAAGTAACATCATTTCTAATACCTGATAGGTGGATTCTTACTCTTCTTTACCAAGATGCAAAGTTGTCTTTATTCAACTTGGGCACATCTCGTATATTCATCTTGTGATCTTTAGCTTGAGATGTTAAACTCCCTTTCTAAGCACATGAGCTCTAATACCAATTGTTATTAATAATTGAGAGAGGGGTGAATCAGTGGCCTCAAAAATATTCCAATAATAAACCCAAAAACTTAGCATCATAATATTAAGCCTCTACTTATCTTCAATCCTATACTATGAATGCCTTCAAATTACTATGCTCAGAAAGCTTTGTTAAACCTTATACTATATGTTTACTGAATAGTAGTATGTTAATTTACTGAAAGACATTAAATTATCTAGAGTATACCAATCAATAAAAATTAGTTATGTGTAATGCAAAACACTAAATTAATGACTCATAAACACATTGACACATGGATTTTTAATGTGGAAACCCTATTAAGGGAAAAATCACTTAGGACCGGTAACCCAAAATTTTCACTCTTCTAAAGTGAGTTTGGTGAAGAGCCAACCCTGTTAAATCTTACAAACACTGTTAGGTGTGACCTTGTTAGAGGATTTAAAATTTTAGTCTTTCACTTGATATCAAGCATCTTTATAATACCTTCCTTGATCAAACACTCACTTGGACTGTCAATAGGTATCTGGCATCTCATGCTATCTTCATGATCAAACTTTTTGATACTCCTTGGGATGTATCTCAATATAGAGAGGATCTTTAAATCCAACTCAGTTAAGAGACTTTCTAAATCAATGGTTAAACTGAAATAGTATGATATGTTCACATATAGAACTTATAATTGCAGATTTTTAGATCTATTGTAATCTCATAAAACTAATCTGATCAATATATCTTTGTTAACACCTTTGCTCCACTTTACTTCTGCTAAGTGATGATGTGCTATGTTGCTCAGTTTTTGCACAGAAATTTAGCTCTTTCCTCAGCTTGATTGATCAGGAATTTATGAAGTCCATATTTAGCTCTGCCAGCTAGATATTCTGTCATTTATGAACTCAAGTTAATTTTAGTGTTTTAACTCTTTGATAGCTTCTTTCAACACTCCAATTTTCCTTGAGCTTCTCCATCGGTTTACACTATGTTTTTGGTCACCGGTTATGATTTTGATTCTTCTCATCGGTAATGTTAGTCGGTGTTCTTTCTCTGACATCATTGTGATTTGACTTTTGATGATCTCTGTCTATTGTGTTCCACTAGTTGTTGGTGTTTGAAGTGATATTGTGAATGCTTGTCTTTTATGCATTACTAAAAGAACAATCTTTATCTCTCTGATTCTCTGAATTCTTTGACACTTTGATTATAATCAATTAGATTATATCAAGTTGACATCAATGACAATAAAATCCATTAAGTGATTTAATGTCTTTAATTATCCTTCCACATTTTGGTGATCACCGCAAAATCTTCAAACATTCAATTAGTTGCATGTCATCAGATCAGAGTTTATGAGAAGAATACTTCATTGGAACTGACCAAGAAAAGATAGTTGCTATTAGACAGTTCACTAAATTGTGTATTTTCTTTATACACTTGTTCAGATTGTGAATCCTTGAGGGTGGCTTTAAGCATCTTTGGGAAGTGTGACTTGGCAGTAAGCCTACTAATTATTTTGACTCTTAACAGGGTCTATCTCCTAACAGGGACTATGTACTATAATTTTTTAACAAGCTCCTAACAAGGCTAAATCTTTTAAGAGGGATATTATACTCTTAGTACATTATTTGTGGGTGTTAATTCCCACCTTGGTTTAACCTTTAACAGGGTTTCCTAGACAAAAAATATTGTGTTATGCTATTGGCATATATTGTGTTATCATTTAAATTTTCAGATTTTGTTTATAAACTTTAAAGTTTAATAATCTATATCACAGTTGATTCACCCCCGCCCACTCAGTTGTCTTGTGGACTGTTATTCCTAACAATCAGACTAGTTACTTGACTGGAAGAAGTGTAGGGAAACTATATGGATTATTTAGAATGATAGAAGTTTGATTTATGTAGAAGGATGTGTGTTGACCTTATTCCTAATGTCACTTGGCTTTATTTTGCATATTTTGGATGTTACAGTTTATTTGGTGAAGACTGGTTCCTCGACTGTAACTATGATTTTGGATAGAGCAGGTCTCTATGTTTCTGGTGTATCTTTCTGGCGAAGATATTTTTGGTCATGTGAGCTTACTGGTAGAAAGCAGACATATGTTGTAATAATGGTTTGAGTTCGATTGTAGTTTGGTTACTAGTGACATCAGCTATGGCGTGTATTCTGAAGAAGACCTAATTATTGGCTGACTTCGGGCATGTAACATGTGAAATGAATTATGAGTGTGGATTTCAGATCTGGAAGAATAATTCATGGATTGTAAATGATTTTTACTTCTTATAGGTACCATTTATATCTTAGCAAGGGTTTAAAAAATTATTTGTATATTGGAAAGCCTTAATTAGCTGACCTAATTAATTATTTGTGTATTAGCAAAGCTTAATTGGCCGACCTAATGAATTATTGTAAGAAGGTATATAAGAGTAATAATTTATTTTGAAAAGATGTGATAGAGATTGAAAACAAGAAGAAGTGAAAATTGCGAGGCTTGTTTGGCTGTTGGATGTAGAGAAGAGTTTATGAGAAGAATACTTCATTGGAACTTACCAAGAAAAGATAGTTGATATCAGATAGTTCACTCAATTGTGTATTTAATTTATACACTTGTCCACAATGTGAATCATTGAGGGTGGATTTAACCTTCTTTGGACAGTGTTCCTTGTCAGTGAGCCTACTATTTCTTTTGATGCCTAACATGGTCTGTCTCCTAACAGGGACTATGTACTGTAATGTTGTAACAACATCATAATAGGGCTAAATGTTTTAACAACATGATACTATACTCTTAGTAAATTATTTATGGATGTTAATTCCCATTGGGGTTTTATATTTAATAGGGTTTCCTCGACAACAAATATTGTGTTATGGTGTTGGCATTTACTATGTTAACATTTACATTTGTAGAATTGGTTTATACAGTTTAAAGTTTATTAATCTATATCAGAATTGATTCACCCCCCCTCTCAGTTGTCATGTGGACAGTTATTCCTAACAATTGGTATCAGAGCTTGTGGTCCTTAGAGAGATATTTTAACAACTCGAGGTGATCCTAAAGATGACTTAGTATAGGAAGAATAGTTTGAAGTTTCATCCTGAAAACTTTGATAATTGGCAGAACAAGATGAGAACACTTTTTTTATGTCTAGGAATTGATTATTGGATGATCACAAAGAAGAATGAAAATATAGAGAATGAGGATGAATTAGAGAAGGATACTAAAGATCAAAATAATTTATTTTCATGTAATATGGTTGCAAAGGAATATTTGGTCAACGCACTTTCAAAAAGATAATTCACTGAAGTAAAGTACTTGGATTATGCACATGAGATCTATGTTAGAATGAATTTAGAATAACTCAGAGGGGGGTGAATCAATTATCCACAAGTCTAGATATGCCCATTTAAACTTTATACCAAATTAAACAACTTAGATCTGCTCGATAGTGATAGCATAAGTCAACAATGTAAGTATGCAGTTTACTGTGCAAATCAAATAAGCTTGTAGAAACTTAATAGTAAAACACAATATAAACATTCACACAAGTTGACACCAGTGTTTAACGTGGAAACCCAATTTGGAAAATCCCACCAATAACATGCTATCAAGTTTTCACTCTTTCGAAGTGATGCCCTGTTAAGAGACAACCATGTTAAAGGTTACAAAACACATTTCTAAATGTGACCTGGTTAAAGTATTTAATCAACTTGTCAGGAGTGGCCTTGTTACAGGACTTAGAACATTCCAATCTGAATGTCACCTTTCTCAAAGGATTTATACAATGACTGTTAGGTCAACCTGGTTAAAGGATTTAAACTAATACAATGGTTAGAAAGTAATTAGCAGGTTTGATCTGATTCATACAACTTACTTTGCAATTCAAATCCAATTCATCTCTTATGCTAATTCAATGAGTGGCCTCCATTCTCATCTCAAACTCCAGATCTAGTTGGGAATTCGTCAAGAAATCTCTCTCTACTTCTTTTCTCAGCCTTCTTTGCTTCGATCTTGCTAGTCAGTCAATTAACAATGCAATCCTCTTGCATATTCTGCATACATAGCTATCTTCACTAGATCCATGAATAACCCCTTGAGGTTATCATATACCTCTCCATCTAGGTTAGATACATATTTTTCCCCTTAATCAAGATCATAGATCTTAGGTTAGGTAAGATCCAATGGATCTTTCCATCATTACATTTAATTTATTTCTCGAATACAATCACCAATTAAATCTTAGATCCATGCATTAATTATGGTTACCCATGCATTTACACAGTGTAGATCAAACATGCTTATCCTTAATTAACTTTACATATCCCAATAAAATTAAGTATGTCATCTAGAGATCTTAAATCTCATCAATCGTCAAAATATTGTTCCTCAGCCAACACTATGTTCCTTGGCAATTTACTGACGCTTGGCACATACAGGAAAATATGCTCGGCACACACTAGTGCTCAACCAACACAAAAATTTCTCGACATAAACTGTTCTCAGTAAATTGTCAGTGAAAGATAAAGTAAATATCACTTTGCCAATGTGCCAATTGATAAATTACCCTTTATAATTCCTCATAACTCAACCATTCTTCTTGGTCTTCTTCTTAAATCTCATCCATCAATCAATAGATATGGTACTCAAACAGATAGCAATTGTCTCACCAGTTAAGGTTTGACATCAATGACAAAACAATAATTGTTTCTATTGTAGCTTTCCAAACAATATTTCCAACAATCTCCCTCTTTGGCATTAATGGCAATACAAAATAACAAAACAATAAAACAATAATATTACAAACATATTTACAATACAATCCAAAAAGTGTGTGTGTTCCTTGTATGAACCAATTTTAATTAATTTCTTTAGCTTCATTCTTATTCTCATCTTGTTAAAATTTTCTCTCTATGTGTCTATGATCAAACTGATGTGTTTATTTTTATTTTCATCTGTAGAACTCCCTCTTTCATCAGTAATCTCTTCCTCTTTTATAGTGATCTCTGCCTCTGTATCTTCTTTTCTGCTATAATCTCTCCCTCTTTGACAATAATGCCAAAGATGTTGACATCTTCATCATGTAATTTATTCTATTCTAAACTTTGTATCATGTTGTTCCTGTCATCTTGCTTATGACTGATCCACTTTTCTATCTTAGTTTGTATTTCACAACTTTAGGCAACATCTTAAAGTGTGACTACATGTGCATCAATGTGAAAAATATGTTGAATTATAACATTTGATGCAACAGTACCATTCTGAACTAATTATCTTTCATTAGGGGAATCACCCCCAATTTACCTCACAGATACTCATGACCATCCTTGGGTAGTGCCTTTGTAAATATGTCTGCTAACTGTTCCTTAGTGTTCACATATTCCAGTCTCACTTCCTTCTTCTGAACTAGCTCCCTCAAGTAATGATACTTGATAG
>MU226059.1:3297511-3312079 GCA_018584345.1 Thuja plicata | reverse complement strand
CACATATTCCAGTCTCACTTCCTTCTTCTGAACTAGCTCCCTCAAGTAATGATACTTGATAGCTATATGCTTTGTCTTAGAGTGCATTATAGGGTTCTTTGAAATATTAATGGCACTCATGTTATCATAATATATGACAGCTGGTTCTATGATCTCTTATTTCATACCTTTCAGTAGTATCTTCAACCACACAATATTAGAGAAATTAACTACTTTTCCCACATACTTAGCTTCACTTGTAGATTGTGAGGTGCAGTTTTATTTCTTGCTTATCCATGAAACTAATCTTTTTCCCAAAAGAAATGCTCCTCTTGTGGTGCTTTTTCTATCATCTACATTTCCAGCCCAATTAGAATTACTATAAACTCTGAGTTCAAATTTATCATTCCTTCTATAATATAGACCATATTCATCAGTTCCTTTCAAATATCTCAGAATCCATTTTACCGCCATCATGTGAGTTTCTTTGGGATTGGCAGAAAATATAGCAACAATACCAGTAGCTAATTCAATATTAGGTCTACTGTGTATAACATATTGCAACTTTTCAATCATTGATCTGTATAGTGTTTGATTTACTTCTTTTGTCTCATCATTCTTTGTTAATTTTTTTCTAGTAGCCATGGGTGTACTCACTGGTTTTGAATCTTCCATTCCAATATTTTTTAGTATCTCTTTGACATATTTTGATTGAGTAATATGGATACCATTCTTTATCTGATATATTTCTAAGCCAACAAAATTTTTTATCTCACAAAACATAGACATCTCAAATTTAGTTTGCATCTCCTTTGCAAATGCTTGGCATAACATATCTTGTCCACAAAATATAATGTCATCAACAAAAATTTTAGCTAATAAATTACCTTTATTTTTCTCTATCTTCAAATACAGATTGTTTTTGTCATTTGTTCTTGCAAATCCAATCTTCAACAAATAGTTGTGCAATCTCTCTTACCATGCTCTGGGTGCTTTCTTTAGTCCATATAGTGCTTTGTGTAATTTGCAAACCATATTCCTTTTGATTGGGTCTACAAATCCATCAGCTTGTTCAATATAGAATTCTTCTAATATTCCATTTAGAAATGATGACTTCACATCCATTTGATAGAATTTAAATCCTTTGTAGGCTACATATGCAAGTAAGGTTTTGACACCTTCCAATCTTGCAACTGGGGCGGATGTTTCTCCATAGTCAATTCCTTCCTCTTGTGCATAACCCTTGCATACCAGTCTAACTTTGTTTCTTGTTACCTGTCCATGTTCATTAAGCTTGTTTCTGAATACCCACTTAGTACCAATTATGTTTTTCTCATTCGGCCTAGGTACAAGTGTACAATTATTGTTCTTTTCAATCTATTCAATCTCTTTGTTCATGGCTTGAATCCAGTCTTCATTGTCTGAAGCATATTTTACTATTTTAGTATCAAAATCACATAAAAAGAGGGTGTCTTCTCTCAATTTGCCTCTTTTCATGACTGTAAAATATTTTTCTCCTATGATTTGATCATTTTTATGGCGCCTTCTTACATATTTTTCCAAAGTAGGTTCTTTCTCTATTTCATTTTGATCATTTATGTTCAATTTAGGTTGAAACTGTGACTCGACATCTCCATCAGATAGCTTGGCAGGCACCTCTTGTTGTCTGACAATTTCGTCCTGTGACTCAGCAGGTGTAGACTGTTGCTTGGAAACTTCAGTTTTAGTTTCAAGTTATTCGTTATAATCTACCTCATCAAGATAGGTAAATGATTTTTAACTCATAGGCTCAGTCATGCTTTCTTCTTCATTTCTTTTTGCGTATTCATCAATTCTAACATTTGTGCTTTCCACAATTTTGTTAGTGTTAGAATTAAAACACTTATATGCCTTACTCTTAGTTGAATATCCAATAAATTTGCCTTCCTCACCTTTATCATCAATTTTTCCATTTATTTTATCCTTCAGTATGAAACATCTACTTCCAAAAACTTTAAAGTAGCTTACACTAGGTGCATATCAATACCATAGCTCATAAGGTGTAGTATTTTTACCTTTCTTGACTTGTACTCTATTCAGGGTAAAAACTATTGTAGTTATAGCTTCTCTCCAATATTTATGTGCAATATTTTTCTCCACCATTAGTGTTTTGGAACAATCCATGATAGATCTATTTCTTCTTTCAGCTATCCCATTATGTGGTGGTGTCCTAGGTGCGGACATTTCTCTTTTTATCCCTCTGTCATTGAAAAAATTGTTGAACTCATTAAAAATAAACTCACCTCCTCTGTCAGATCTTTGATATTTCAAATCATTACCTATCTCCTTTTCAACTTTTGCCAAGTACCACTTAAACAACTAGAATGCATAATATTTTTCTTTAAGAAACATAATAGTCATCATTCTAGAGTAATCATCAGCAAAAAAGATAAAATATTTGTCTCCATAGTAACTTTTCTCACCAATAGGTCCACAAAGGTCAGGATGAACCAATTCTAGAATATTCTCATAATTATGAGTTTTTCTTTTGAAGCTAGATTTAGTCATCTTTCCTAATTGAAATTGCTTGCACATTGCATTTTTAGGTTTCTTTAACTTAGGCAGCCCTCTAACCTTTTTCAATTTTCTTATGCTTACCAAGTTATCAAAGTTTACATGACACAACCTTTTATGTGAGAACCAAACATCATTATATTGTGAAAACAAGCATGTCTCGTCAGCTAAATCTAGATAGAACAAGTTACCTTTTGTTTTATCACCACTTCCAACTAATTTTCCATTGGCATAATAGATCTTTTCTTTCATGTGATGGAATTCAGCTCTATAACTAGAAGTATTCAACTGTGAAACACTCAATAGGTTATACTTAAGATCATCAACACAATATACATCATCACATCTGATTTTGTCAGTCAATTAAATTGATCCTTTTTCTTTAAAATGACATGGTGTATCATTTCCAAATTTAACATAACCACCTTTACACTCATCTAAGGTTTCAAATTTTTCTTTATCACCGGTCATGTGATTTGAACAACCACTATCAATAATCTAATGATCACCTTTACTCATATAATAAATTAGTGCAGTTTTCTGATCATCATCATCAGAATCATCTTTCATTGCAACATACACAACTTCTATATCATTTTCATCAAATTTGTTAGAATCATTATCTAAAGCTTCTTCAGCTATATAGCAAGAATTCTTACCTTTTTCTTTGTAATCCTTGTACTTCCTAAAGTCTTGATCACCCTATCTGTCTTTATACTTGTTGTCTCTTCTCTCATCTTTTTCATTCTTATCAGGACATCTTGCAGTAATCTGACCAACTTTGTTACATGAAAAACAAATAATAGGAAGTTTACCTTTGAATTTTCCTTTTCCTCTTGATAGTCTTCTTGCCATGAGTGCCTCAAGTTCTTCTAGATCATCATCAGAAGTGTCACTATCACTATCCACACATTTCTTTCCTTTGTTTAATTTGGTGAGGACCATCTGGGACTTGAATGTAGATTCAATGGCTTGTGGAGTATATTTATCAAAATTTTACATCTCAAATGTATTAAGTCTGCCTACCAAACTTTCCAAAGTCAAATTGTTGTTAGGAGTACATCTCAATTCTTGAGTTTCAGATACTCTAATAGCATAAATAGGTAGAAGTATTCTCATTACCTTGCTCATGATAGTGTTATCATTAATGGTTCCTTTAGCTCCTCTAATAGCATTTACAACTTCCTTTATCCTACCATAATATGAAACTATAGTTTCTCCTTCTTGCATTTTCATTTCATCAAAATTACATCTCAAGCTTTCAGATTTGGCTCTTAGCACATTTGTGTCACCTCCATAGATGGTTTTAAGAGTATCACACCTTTTCTTTGCACTTGTACAATCCTTTATAACTTCAAACTCATGATAGTTCAAGGATGATGCAATCTCCAACATTACTTGATTATGTTCTTTCTTTTCTCTTAATTGTTCAACATTGAGAGCTCCTGTAGGGGCTACATATTCTTGATCAACTAGATGTTTAGCAAAATTACTAACACCAGCCAAATGAAATTTTATCAAAATTTTCCATGCTAGAAAGTTGTCCTTGTTCAACTTTGGTACCTCTATTTTATACATCTTGATCTTTTGCTCCAAGTACCTTAAAACTTTTTTTTAAGAGACCAGAGCTCTGATACCAATTGTTAGAATGAATTTAGAATAACTGAGAGCAGAGGGGGGTGAATCAATTATCCATAGGTCTAGATGTGCCCATTTAAAATTTATACCAAATTAAACAACTCAGATCTACTCAGCAGTGATAGCAAAAGTCAATAATATAAGTATGCAGTTTACTATGCAAATCAAATAAGCTTACATAATCTTAACATTAAAACATAATATAAACATTCACACAAGTTGACACCAGTATTTAACGTGGAAACCCAATTTGGGAAAAACCACCAATAACATGCTATCAAGTTTTCACTCTTTTGAAATGATGCCCTGTTAAGAGCCAACCCTGTTAAAGGTTACAAAACACATTGCTAAATGTGACCTAGTTAAAGGATTTAATCACCCTATCTAGAGTGGCCTTCTTAGAGGACTTAGAACATTCCAATCTGAATGTCACCTTTCTCAAAGGATTTATACAATGACTGTTAGGTCAACTGGGTTAAATGATTTGAACTGATAGAATGGTTAGAAAGTAATTAGCAGGTTTGATCTTATTCATACAACTTACTTTTCAATTTAGATCCAATTCATCTCTTATGCTAATTCACTGAGTGGTCTCCATTCTCATCTCAAACTCTAGATCTACTTGGGAATTCATCAAAAAATCTCTCTCTACTTCTCTACTGAGCCTTCTTTGCTTAGATCTTGCCAGCTAGTCAATTAACCTTGCAATCCTCTTCCATATTCTGCATACACAACTATCTTCACTACATCCATGAATAACCCCTTGAGGTTATCATATACCTCTCCATATAGGTTAGATACATATTTTTCCACTTAATCAAGATCATAGATCTTAGGTTAGGTCAGATCCAAGAGATCTTTCCATCATTACATTTAATTTATTTCTCCAATAGAATCACCAATTAAATCTTTGATCCATGCATTAATTACGGTTACCCATGCATTTACATAGTGTAGATCAAACATTATTATCCTTAATTAACTTTACATATCCCAATAAAATCAACTATGTCAGCTATAGATCTTAAATCTCATCAATCATCAAAATACTGTTGCTCTACCAACATTGTGTTCCTCAACAATTTATTGATTCTCGGCACATATAGGAAAATATTCTTTGAACACACTGGTCCTTGGCCAACACAAAACTTGCTTGGCATAAACTATTCTCAGTAAACTGTCAGTGAAAGATAAACAACATATAACTTTTCCAATGTGCCAACTAATAAAGTACACTTTGTAATTACTCATAACTCAACCATTCTTCTTGGTCCTCTTGTTAAATCTCCTCCATCAATAAATAGATATGGTACTCAAATAGATAGCAATAGTCTCACCAGTTAAGGTTTGACATCAATGACAAAATAATAATTGTTTCCATTGTAGATTTCCAAACAATATTTCCAAAAATCTTGTCAAGATTGGAAGCACTGTATATTGGAGACAGGTTTACTAAGAATAAAAAGATACAAAACTGGAAGACAAAGATGGAATAAAGATGAGAGAAGATGAGAACATTAGGTCATATGGGTAGAGAATTACTGAAGAGATTACTGACTAGTATTAGAAACTCTGGAGGTACTTACAGGGAGGAAGAAGTGATTGTGAAGATACTCAGATCTTTGACACCAGCATATAGAACCCAAGAACAAGATATAGAGGAGATTATACCTTTGACACCTAAATTTATAAGAGAGATGTTGATTAGAAAGATAAATACATTTGAGGTCACACAATTGGGAGGCACTTTACCTAAAGTTGAGTCAGAATTCAAGGCAACCATGCACAAGAACAAAAATACCTTATCTAGAAATGCAAGCACCAGCAGTAATGATCTAAGAGAAGAAATTGGATCCTATGAAGATGAATGGGAACAGATACCTGAAGAAGAAAGAAAGCTAGATGAAGTTGTGGCACTGATTTCTAGAATAGAAAAGAGAGGTAAGGGAAATTTTGAAGGCAAATTACCTTTGAAATGTTTGTCATGTAACAAGATTCATCATTTTTCATCTAGATGTCCTACAAGAGTTCCAAAGCACAAACATAAGTTTTTCAAGTATAAGTATTCAAAAGACAAGGAATGTTATTATGCTAGTGAGGGTATATCTGATGATGATGATGGTGACTATGATGAAATTGGATTTATTTCTATTAAGGATGATGAACCTATACAAGAAGAAAAAGCCTTAGTTTCCCGAGTTGAAAATAAATCTTAATGGGTTATAAATAGTGGTTTCTCACACCATATGACTGAAGATAAAAACAAATTTGTGAGTTTGAAGAAACATGATGGTGGTGTTGTTAGATTTTTTGACAATACTCCTAAGCTTATTATTGGAGTAGGATGTATTTCTTTAGGTGGAAAGACTAACACTGACAATGTATTACTTGTTGATGGACTTAAGCATAATTTGTTGAGTGTTAGAAAGTTAGTAGGGAAGGTATATCAATTGAAATTCATTAATGGGAAATTCTCTATCAGAAGTAAAGCAGGATACTTGATAGCGTCTGGTACTAAATCTAGAGGTAATGTATTTGAATTGAACACATATGAAGCCTCTTTTTTTATTGTGAAGATTGACGACAGTTGGTTATGGAACATAATATTTTGTCATGTTAATTTTGATAACATTTTGAAGCAAAGAATGACAAATGAAGTAAGAGATCTACCTGAAATTTTAAAGCCATCTAACACTATGTGTAAAGAGTGTGTTATGGGGAAGAACACTAGAATCACTTTCAAAAGAAAATATTATTTGGCAAAAGGGAAGTTGGATCTGGTACATACAGATCTATGTGGACCTACACAAACAAGATCATACTATGGTGAAAGGTACTTTATACTATTTTTTGATGAATTTTCTAGTATCATGTGGGTTACATACTTGAGAGAGAAATCTGAAGCATTTGACAAATTCAAGTTATTTAAAGAAAAAGTTGAGAATGAATATGGTTTGAAGATAAAGTGTTTGAGATAAGATAGAGGAGGAGAGTTTACATCAGATCTATTTAATATATATTGTGAAGAGAAATGAATATACAGACATACATCAGCCCCTAGAACTCCACAATAGAATGTGATAGAAGAGAAAAGAAACATAACTATATTAGATGTTTCAAGGACTACGTTACTGGAAGGAAATGTGTCACCTGATCAATGGAGAGAAGTAGTTGGGACTTTTGTGTACACACTGAATAGAATTCAGATCAGAGAAGGTACAAGTAAGACTCCTTATGAATTATGGTTTGATCATACACCTACTTTAAAATATTTGGTAGTAAATTTTATATCAAAAGAGATGATGAAATAGGCAAGTTGGATGGTAGAAGTGATGAAGGAATCTTTCTTGTTTATTCCACTAAGATTAAAGCATATAAATGTTTCAATCTAAGATTGAGAAATATTATTGAAAGTGCCAATGTGAGGATAGATGAAAAATTTCAGATCCAAGAATGAATGTATGATTGTGGTCAGATTATAGAAGTGAAAGAGGTTACTGCTGAACCTGAATAATCTTTGATGATTGACAATGAGATTGAAGATAAACATAATCAAGCTACTGAGATATTGAAGACACCAAGGTATGTTAAGAAGAACCATCCTGAAGATCAAATTATTGGTGATGCAAGAAAAGGCATGATGACTAGATCTAGAGTTAGAGATGAGATCTGTTTGATTTCTCAAGTTGAACCGAAGACTACTACTGAGGTATGTAGAGATGAATCTTGGACTAAAGCTATGGAAGAAGAAATTGAATAGATAAAGAAAAACAATACTTGAGAATTGGTTCCAAGACCTAAGAACAAGAATGTGATTTTTACTAAATGGGTTTTAAGAAATAAGATGGATGAGGATGGAACAGTGGTAAGAAACAAGGAAAGATTGGTATGTAAAGGATATTCACAACAAGAAGGAATAGAATATGAAGAAATATTTGCTCCTATTACTAGATTGGAAGCTGTGAGATTATTTCTTTCTTATGTTACACATAAAGACTTTAAGGTTTATCAGATGGATGTGAAGTCATCATTCTTGAATGGTGATCTAGAGGAAGAATATTAGATTCAGCAACCTAATGGTTTTCCTTTGACAGATAATGAAAACATGGTTTTCAAATTCAAGAAGGAACTGTATGGACTAAAATAGGAACCAAGAGCATGGTATGAAAGAATGGACAAATATCTACTTCATCTTGTAGAATTTTTTTTTGATGATATCATTTTTGGAGGCAATAACAAGATTAGTAAGAAGTTTGCTAAAAAAATGGGAACTAAATTCAAGATGTCAGTGATTGGTGAGATGAAATTTTTTCATGGTTTGAAAATTAATCAGAGTAAGAAAGAGATTTTTATATCTTAGACCAAGTATCTTAAGGAAATGTTGAAAACAATTAGAATGGAATATTGTAAACTTGTTGGGACACCTATGGTAACTAGAAACAAACTGACTAATAGTGATGATACTCAAAGTGTTGTTCAGAAAAAGTACAGATCAGTGATTGGAAGAATACAATATCTAACTTGCACTAGACCAAATATTACCATTGTGGTTGGAATTGTGGCTAGATATTAGGCAGATACTAAAGAAACACATTTTGCTGCTGTAAAAATAATTTTTAGATATTTGAAAGGGACAAGAGAATATGGATTGTGGTATGAAAAATTAGAAGATTTTGCTTTGCAGGCTTATACTAATGCTGATTGGTCAGGTAATGTGGAAGACATGAAGAGTATAAGTGGTGGTGCATATTTCCTTGGAAAAAGATTGGTTTCTTGGTTGAGCAAAAATAAGAACTGTATTGCTCAGTCTACTGCCGAGTCAGAGTATTTTGCTACTACAATAAACTATACACAAGTTCTTTGGATGAAACAAATGTTGAAGGACATTGGAGTAATTTTCAAAGAACCAGTGTTTATCCATTTTCATAACACTAGCACAGTGAATATGTCAAGGAATCTTGTAATTCATTCAAAGACTAAACATATTTCTATTAAGTATCATTTCTTGAGGGAGAAGGTAGAAGATAAAGAGATTAAACTGGAGTATATTAGCACAAAGGAACATATAGCATATATATTTACTAAACCTTTTCCAAAAGATTATTTTGAATATATCAAAGGCATGCTTGGGGTGGTGGCCCCTCCTAGTGGTAATTAAATGATGCAAATGTGCATCATTCAAGTGGATCTCAGAGCTATATCATTGTTTAGACTTGACGTTTTGATCTACTCCTTAGGGGGAGTGATCACAGGAGAACACTATGTAGTACATTTGGGTGATCTTGCACTTGGTTGATGGAAATGAAGATTTGAAAAAGCTACACCTTATAGAAGACTACAAATTATTTATAACACCCTTTTCCATTGTTTCCAAAGGGGAAGGAATCTATGTGAAAATCCCTACTATTTTGAGAGATTTGTGTTGAGGGTATTGAGAAGATTGTATTGAGAGAGAGTACTTTTTGGTTGATGCATATAGATTTTCCCATATGTTTCCATCAATTCCAAAGGGGGAGATTATTGGATGATATCAATTTTGGCTACTGATCATAGTATTGATATCATGTTTTGTCACTGAAGTCAACATATATGTTTGTGGAGAGGAAAAATTAGTTACTTGAATGGAAGAAGTGTATGGACACTATATGAATTATTCAGAATGATTGAAGTTGGATTTATGTTGAACGATGTGTGTTGATATTATTCCTAAGGTCTCTTGGCTTTATGTTTCATATTGCGGATGCTACAGTTGATTTGGTGAAGACTGGTTACTGGACTGTAACTCTGATTCTGGACAGAGTAGGTCTCTGTGTTTCTGGTATATCTTTCTGGTGTATATATTTTAGGTGATGCGAGCTTACTAGTGGACAACCAACATATGTCTAAATAATGGGTTCAGTTCTATTGTGGTTTGGTTACTAGTGATGTCAGTTGTGGCATGTATTCTAAAGAAGACCTAATTGCTGACCGACTTCTGGCATGTAGTGTGTGAAATGAATTGTGAGCATGGATTGTAGATCTGGAAGCATAATTGATGGATTTTAAATGATGTTCAATTTTTATAGGTATCGTGTGTATCTTAGCAAGGGGTTAAATAATTTTTTTTAATATTGGAAAGCCTTTATTGGCCAACCTAAATAATTATTTGTGCATTAGGAAAGCTTATTTGGCCAACCTAATGAATTATTGTAAGAGGGTATATATGAGTGATCTTTTCTTTTAAAAATATGTGATAGATATTGAAAAGAAGAAGAAGTGAAAGCTGCGAGGCTTGTTTGGCTGTTGGATGTAGAGCAGAGTTTATGAGAAGAATACTTCATTGCAACTGACCAAGCAAAGATAGTTTCCATCAGATAGTTCACTAGATTGTGTATTTTCTTTATACACTTGTCCAGATTTTGAATCCTTGAAGGTGGTGTTAACTCTATTTGGGAAGTGTGCTTTGGTAATGAGCCTACTATTTCTTTTGATTCCTAAAAGGGTCTGTCTCCTAACAAGGACTATGTATTGTAATGTTGTAACAAGATCCTAATAGGGATAAATATTTTAATAGGGGTACTATACTCTCTGTACATTATTTGTGGGCATTAATTCCCACCGGGGTTTTAACTTTAACGTGGTTTCCTCAAGAACAAATTTTGTGTTATGGTGTTGGCATTTACTGTGTTATCATTTACATTTGCAGATTTGGTTTATAAAGTTTAAATTTCAATATTCTATATCACAACTTATTCACCCCCCTCTTAGTTTTCTTGTGGAATGTTATTCCTAACAATATATATATATATATATATATTGTTAATCCGACCGTCGAATATCATGGATTCATTTACCCTCGTGGACATGGCTCCACTCATTCAAACATATATATGCTTCCCAATCGAGATCACAAAATACACAGAGAAACATAATAATACAGTCTCAAGTGAAATACGATCTCAGATGTAGTAGTATATGTATTTTGGTTATTATTGTCTGAAATTATTGTAGACATTAATACATACCGAATAAAACAAATTTTGAAGTGTGATGTATATTAATATATATTCTATCTATTAGAATAATGTTATTTTTGAAATATATATTTAAAATAAGAAAATTAAATCCACAAATCAGATCTGATCAAATTTTAACATGGTATCAAATTTACGTTTCTTATATAAAGTCTAACCACTTAAAGGAAGACCCGGTTAGATTAAAAGAAGATAAAGATCAGATTTTTTGAAACCTCGTACCTATATAAAGTGAATGGAATTAGAAATGAATACAAACATGAAGGTGCTTCAAATTTTGAATCTTGCAAACTAAAAATGATGCTAATACTAAGAAAGAATGAATTAAAATCAATCGTAGAGAATCCTCCTAAATCTAATGAGAATGATGAGGAGAAAAAATGGGAAAGGGACAATACCATAGAAATGGAACTTGTTATTCCCTTCATACCCATCCCTAAATTTTGTGGGCAAAATGTTGGGTCCCCCACTTTTTTCGCTTTTTCTCTTGCCTTGCTTTCTTTCTTTCTTTGTTTTTACCTCTGAGCTTTTCTTCTTCGAGGTTTTTTTCTTTCTGTTTTTGTCTTCTCGTGTCTCCAGGACCCAGTCTTAGAGTTTTTCCTTCCTAGAGCTAGATTCTATACTTTGGGATTCTCTTCCATGACGTCTTCTTTTTGCGAGAAGGTATGGTTACGTGGAATCCCCGAGCCCAGGGTCCAAAGGTTTGTCTATTCCAGAGTTTATGGGAAGGGTGCCATACTTTTAATCCTTGGGGTGTAAATAGAAGTGACCTGTAATTTTCACATTTACCATGATAAAAAACCTAAGGCAATTTACCAGAGCAATTGATGCAAATTTGAAGCGATTGAGTGTTTATTATTCTGGTGATTAGCCATGATTAGCAACGTTTAGTAGGTGGTTCGCGGTGTTTATTTATGTTGTTTGGAGGATAGCTTGTTGTAGGACTTCAACATTCATCCTTCCCGCATCTCGCGCACTCTAGGTAAGCCTTTGGCATTCATTCTCTAGTTTTTTGGTTATGGTTTGTTTTGGGTTTTGTTTTCTTTCTATTTTTCATCTGGTTCTAGTTTGTTTTGGGTTTTATTTTGTTTCTATTTTTTGTTTTCTTCTGGTTTTTTTTGGGTTTTTCATTTTTGGTTTTTTCTTTTGGTCACCTCCCGTTGGTGGGTTGGCACTGGCAGAGGGTTGTCTGCCCTCTACACAGTTTTAATTTAGGCTGGTTACCTATGCACTGTACATTTATGCAGTTTATTTTTATATTGTGTAAATGTCTGTAAATTGTGTGTATATGTTTCAGCCCTCATCCCTCTATACTCAGCTATATTTTTTATGTATATCCTTCTTGTATTGTGTTGAGCTCACCATGCCCTTGCCCATGTTTTCCCAAATTCATGATCTCGCCTTCTCGACAGGATACCACCTGGTTAAGACTCAACTCCTTTCTAGTTTCAACCATGGCAATTTTATCTCTCCTTTGTCGAGTCAGTCTTAATGGAAAATTTATTTCCCATGCATGCATTCAATTTTGGCCAAGTGTCTTCCACTTCGCGCATGTTCAGACAGTTGTCAGTGTTATTGCCATAATTCCTATTTTACTGCATGGCCATGTGACACCCACATCAGCCTAAGTATGACTCTTCTTCTAGCCATGTCACCCAATGGTTACTTTCCTAAACTCTGCGTCCTATGTCCTCATTTGGCCCTTATTCCACTTTCATCATACATGCAGAAATCCCCAGGACCCGGATGGTGGTCAAATTCCTAAGCCTTCATTGTATGCATATTATTTCTGCGATTTTTCATGAACTAACTGTTGGTTGTATTTCCTGTTTTTGCTGCTTTGCATTGTTCTTTGTCCTGCTCTCTAAAAATTTTCAGGTCTTCATACTTAAACCTTGTCAAAATTACAAAAACCCTGAAAAACCCTAGTATCCAAGTGTTAAAACGATGCATTTGAAAACCCTAGGTCATGTCTTATATTTTAACGTTACCTTTTTCAGTCACTTAAGACATGTGTTTTAAGTTAGGTCACTTGATCGCGTTACCCAGAATGAATATGCTAAATCATCTCCCGACTTCGCTTTTTCCTTGTGTCGCGTAGTCTCCTTATGAAACAGAATATTCCTTCAGTGCCTTGAGACTTAGCGATATCCTTTCAGTCGGGTAGTCGCATGAACTTTGTGTTATAAGCTTTAAAATAAATGGTACCCACTACTCAGTCGGGTGATCGCAAGAGAAGTCAAAAGGTCAAAGAAATTTCATCAGACTTCGCGATTCACTTCATGTCGCATGATCGCTAGATCAGGCCATGACAAACAGTTAAGTATTTCTTCAGTTGCGTGGTCTCATGATCAAATGATGGTTAAGGGATAACAGTCCCGATTCCGCGACTAACTGTTTCATGTTAGTGATTTCCCTCAGTCGGGATGTCGCCAGAACAGGAGTAATGACTCAGCTCTTCAGTATACATTAAGTGGACAAAGGAACATATGACATTTATCATGATGTAAATGGTTGTCGGGTGGTCGCTTGAAGGAGGAAATAGATCACGTGATAAAGAGACTAAGGTATGTTTACCTTTAGTCACAAGGTCTCCAAATGACTTAAGGGCATGAAGAAATATACAGCGATTAAACGACAACCGTTTGATGAAGAAATTAGAGGATTTGACGGTGGTCACGTTATCTGGAGAAAAAAGTGCCCCAGGGAAAAGGTTCTCCCGACTTGGCGATTAGGTCATGTCGCAAAGTTGCTTTAAACAGAGAAAGGGTATGTTTTAATGACAAGATCAAATTTAAGTTATCACCTGACTCAGCGACTAGGGTTGTCGTGTAGTCTTAAGAAAGAATATGAGCATCCAGCGACTTAGCGATAACTTAAAAGGGTAAAAAAGCAACGATTTGTCGCCAAGTCTGGAGAAAGATGATGAGTTAATGTTAACCCCATGCGAATTTGATGTCATTATTGTCGCCTGATCGCTAGATGGACTTGGGTCAGCCAAGGTAAAGAATGTGCATTGTCGCCAAGTCTGGAGATCAAACTAGGGTTAAGGAAAAGGTCTCGCGACAATGAGACTTCCTGCAGTCGCGAGGTCGCCAGATCTTGAGATCTAAAATGCAGCGCCAAGAGGATGACATGACAGAATGGATATATCAGCGGCCAATCAGATACATGAATTTTGATTACTGTGCACAAAAGGTGTTGGAAATATAGTTGGAGTAACTGAGAGGGGAGGGGTGAATCAGTTACCACAAAAATTAAATCCACAAGTCCCTTAGATGTCTTCTTTATATACTGCTGTTACTCGGTAGATTAACTTATCATTGTTCATTAAACATTCACAGTTATTGACATGCATAAATAAAATAGCATAAACACAAGTAAC
>MU226059.1:3278037-3289768 GCA_018584345.1 Thuja plicata | reverse complement strand
GTTTCTTCAATAAAGATACATAGCTAATCAGTGTCCACATCAGTAAATACTGTGTTAACAACCATCTTAAAAGGTAAAACCTGCCTGAGTATTTGTGGAGCTCAAAAATGAAGAAGGACCTTATCCATTCTTTAGCAATTAGGCTTTTCTTGTCTCTGAATCAGGAGTAGAAGGTACATGATTCACATAGATATTTCAAGTATTGTGGTTCATACAAGAAAAATCCCTAACACTAACTTTTTAGGTGAATCCGCGATGTGGTGGTAAGATCTCCAAATCCCAGAGTAATGTTTTCATTTTAAAAATTTTGACGGTCATCTTGCCTTGTAGGTTTCCAGCATCTAATTCATTAATCATGTTGTAAGCATCTGCATCTTCTCCACTTGGGAGTCCTGATCTCGCCACGATGGAAGTCACCAGGGCAGTTGTCAGGACTAAGATCAAGAGGGCCTTGGAAAAGCTTCCCCTACCATGAAGTACTTGGAGGAAAACACCATCACAGGATCAAAGATTGAGTCCAGTGTTCACTTGATCACCGAAACCAGTGTTGGAATGTGGGAAGAAATGCAAGCACTGGTAAAAGTGATGTATATCAAATGAACGGCTAGAGACCCATTGGCCGTCAATATCATCAATTCTGGGATTCTGAAGGCTACTTGCTTCCCATGCTCTATACAAGGCACAAAACTTATTCTTACTCTAGCTGCACACTAAAATTCATCCATCCGAGCCATCATGCTTGCTGCCTCGGTCCCAACTGGGTATCCAACTCCTATGGTATCTTTGGAAGCTACAACTTTTCAAGCTACTTTGGGAATTACCCAATTCGATGAAATGGCTGTCGTCAGCCGGTCCTTAGCCTTGTAGGAATTTCTAGATTTGGAACACATGGCCTAGCAATATCTAAACAACCACTAGCTGAAGATGCCAAAGAAATACTCCAAAAATGATGAAGCTCAAAATCCCCTGATCAGAATTCAAGGAAATCATACAGATGGGGATTATAGCATTGTGTAGGATCTTTGGAAAACCCCATGCCCAAGAATTCTCAGCATGGATGTACTACTTCTTTCTCGGTATCTCTTCCAATGAGAAATACTTTGATAGGGCCACCATCATCTCAAATCATGTGGACTCTTAGCTCCTCTAGGTCACCTGGACCTCCAAATTCTACATGACATCCTATGTTCTTTGGGCCCTAGCACAACAATGCCCTGTCACAAATGGGCTACTCACAATAGGTGTACTCAGGGTCGGTATGGGCTAGAAGGCTCCCTGGGATTATTTCCCACAAATCTAATGGGAGGATAGTTTCCTTAGCTTCTACCAAGTAAATGACGCCTTCATATACTACAATCTCCTTACACCTACCTGGGATGCCGGGTACTAACTCTCCAAGGAGGCAATGGATTTGGTCAGAAGTTATGGCCACTATTACATTCAGTTCTAGCAACATACTTATATTCAGGTGACCGACTTATCTAGGAAATGCTATTTGTTGCCCAAGCATTGTGGGAATAAAATAATTCTTTTGGAGTACTGCTGGAAAATTTTAAAATTGTACGCCCTCTACACGGTGAAGAAAGTAATAAATTATTCATTCCTAGTCACCTGTGGGAGTTACTTGTGTAGTCTGACTATGGCAAGAGAGGTAGAGAAGGATTTTAAAAGCTTAGGCTTGAATGAATTCTATTTGGCGTGGAAGAACTTTGACCTGCTAGGAATAATAGAATTGACACTTCCCTGGGTATCAGAGCCCCATGCATTTCACATGGAGGATTTTTGGGAATATTGCCAGGATGATTGAAGTCTGGAGCTGGCATTTTGTCTAGATGAGAATGGGGATGATGGAGAGGCTGAAGCTTCAAAAATTCCTGGATGACTTCTCAGACACAGGGTCCACGATGGACCCACAATATAAACAAAAGGGAGTAGATAAGATGTCTCTCCCTCCAGTGGACTGGAATGCCCAGGATGGTCTGACAATTGAGGATCTCACTAACGACATGGTTGAACACAGCCACACATATTTTAAGAAGGCATGCCCAAGAAGCACATGTAAAGTTGGCCCATTTGTACAGGGCTCAACTTCTAGGGCTAGAACCTCCTCACAAGGGGAGGATAGAGGAAAAATGATAATGGGGACCCAGTCACAAACCCAATCTATGACCCCTATAGTAGAGAAAAATCAAGAGACACTAGAAATTTCCCACCAAATGAAAGATAAGTTAATCACGCGGTTAGCCACCCTGGTACGTATGACTAGACCTGTTCATCCTCCCTCTTCCCCTTCATTGGCAGTATTGATGGTCCAAGAAACTGGGACCAGAGTGGAAGAGGAGCGGACAGCTATGATGGATGTAGGGCTCCTTTTATAACCAGGAGAAAGAAAAAGAAGACTAAATCTCAACAAAAGGCGGAGCCAGAACTTGAGATGCCAAGCATCCAAGAAGTACAAATTCTTTCTTTTGACTCTTTTGAGGTGGGAAAAGAACCCAAGGACATCCCAGAGAACTCCCCTCCCCATGATGAATTTGATGATTTATTTGGGACTGATGAATTTGGGAACTTGCAGGGAGATAAAAGGAAGGCATTTGAAGAGATCACTACCCAAGAGGAAATTGCGCCCCCTCTTGAAAGGAACATCCCAGAGAAGGAAGATCCCCAAAAGTAGGAAACTCAGGTAGAGGGAGAAAAGGAACAAGAATAGGTGAACATCTCTAAAGTCTCAGAGATACAGGTTGAAGGAACCACGGAGAGTAGGAAAATGCAGGATGAGCAACTCGCATTAGTCAAGGGAACCGGATCACCAGGATCAACCGTAACCCCAACTGTCGTGCTCTAGATGTTGCTCCCAAAGGAAAAATTTGGTGAGGTAATCACAACAGCTCAAACATTGAATCTTGACCTGATACCTCCACTACCTCAAGAGAATGCACCAATTGAAGAAGACATTCTAGCCAAGAAGGCTAATGAAGAACAACAACATGGTGGGGAACAAAACCTTGGGGAAATAGATGTTGATCCAAACAATGTTGAGGGTGTAGACGCTGGGGTAGATGATACAATCACTATTGAGATAAATCTTTCTAGTAGGTCTAAAAACACAGGAAAGGAGTAAGGGATGGCTCACAACACCGAGGAGACACAAAAAAATCCTGGAGGGGAAGAACAAGGATGGAAACTAGCATAAAAGCCACCCCTACCACCACAATGGTTGGTAGAGTCCCAGAAGAGGAAGGCCCTAGAAACACCCAAGGCCCATCTCTCATTAGTGGAGATGATGGCCCATGTAGAATCCTCCCAAGGCCAAAAAGGCTCAGACAGTCCATGCTCTTTGGACTAGGCCGGGTAGAGATACAGTTGCGGTGATCGCAACACCTTCCCTAGATGTAGACAAGGATGCACCTAAGGCCAATGAATACTCTATCATGAAAGTATCACTAGAGAAGAGAGGAAAATAGGGCGAGTTAGATGTGTTGAAAGAAGCGACCAAGGTGGTGGAGGCTCAAAAGTTCACTGCAGAAAAAGAAAAGAATGCAAACCTCATGGGGATGCTAACAGAGCTTGCACAGCCTATTACTACCATTCCTATGGACGTCTCCATATCTAGGGAACAGATCCCTCAGGGTGACATAGATTCACTAAGGGAGATGAAAATAAAGGCCTGGGAAGTTGATGAATGGGTTACAGTATAGGTGGGAAACATCCGATGTTTCTTAGTATCACACTCCCACATTTATATGCAGCCAGCAATGTCCTACATCAAGCTAAAACTACTATCTCCATCTAGGAGGGAGACATTGAAAAATATGAAGCATGCAAGGTTGAGTTGGAAGAACTCATCAGCATTAGAGAAGAAGTTGTCTCCGAGGCCAGAATTTTGGGAGAGAGTCTTTTGACTTTTTCTGGACCCAACACTCCTGACTTGACCTCACATTGGGGGTAATCAAGCAGATGGTAGGGACCTTGCACGATAAAGCCCAGGAAGTTCAATATTCTTGTAATTTGTATAATTCATTTACCTCAAAGGTCTCTGGAGCTAATCCCTTTAGCACTAAAACATGCACTCCAGAGGGATATGTCGTGGGAAAGTTTGACGAGCTAATGGAGTCTCGGTATGGATCCTCAGAGGGGATAGATGGAGCAAAAATGACACGGATAACTTGCATGGTTCTCAAAGGCAAAAAATTCAAGGCAAATGTTCCAGATCTGGGTGAGCAGGTAGATATGGCCAAGTACCATCGGGCTGGCCTCAGGGACATCGATGAAGATAGGATCACCTGGCTCCTACAGACCTTCAATGATACCAAGGAATAATAAAATTCTCTAGGTTTTGAACATGATTATCTGGAGATGTATTTTGTATTTATTCATTCTTTAGGTAGCGTAAGCTTCCAGATCTTGGAGTTCTGAATACCACAATTTTGTATTCTTTTAGTGACCAGTGTCTTGGTTCTCAGAGCTAACTGGTCACTATCAGATAGTTAATGAAAGTCTCAGAATGTAGGTAACCATAACAAGACACTTTGGCTTGACAAGAGGGTTCTGATAGGTGGTTTCCACAAGGAGCCAGCCCAAAGTAACACCTGGCACATCGAAGACAGTGACCCACTCTTCCATTTATGAGGCATGTAGCCTCGATCCCCAGGGGATCAGATTTCTTCTTCTCTCCTTACGGTTCCTTTCTCGAGGATGATTCTTCCACTCCACCATTCTTGTCTCATTCTTCTCACATGTCACTCCTTTTCCATCTTGAGGTCTTTTGTAGCATGGTGCTGGCAGTACCGTCCATCGGAAATAGTATTATATTGTTAAGTGTAAAATAATTTAGGTTAGTTTTAGGTCAAAAATTGTGTATAAATGATAATTCTGACCTCATTCCAAGGGTCGGTGAAATTGATGATTTTGCAGTCCATAGCTAATAATATTTTGACTTTTCTCAGTTCTTAGTTACAGAGCTCAATGCTCCTTAGTTTTTAGAAGCTTTCAGTAGTTAAACACCCCCTAGAGCCACCATCATTGTATGCACCAGTAGTTGCTGGAAACATGTTAATGAAGAAGCAAAGGTTATATCAATGTTGTTGTTAGCATTCTGATCTCCGGATTAATGATATTTTTTTTTGTATGTTTTTTATGTCCCTTGCTCTGATATTTTAAGTAGATTAACGACCTTCTTTTCCCTCGCTATTGATTAAATATGAGTTGATGGTTCTATATTTCTTCAGTATTTAGTGTAGCATGTTAGAGCATGGCTGATGTTTTGAATGTTTGGCATAACTATCAGTAGATGGGATATTTCTAACCTTGCAATATCTTTTGAAGCTTATTTGGTAAAGGTAGTGAATTATTCTAGGAAACCCCTCTCACTTAAATCTCTGGAGAAGATGAGCCAAGATAACTAGCTATCCCCCTGAACAAAATAGTCACATCCCCAACTAATCTCCCACACTATTGAGACCCGACTCTCATGTCCTTGAAGGCTTGAGGAATCTCATTTCCTCGGACAACCTTTGTAGGCAAATTTGGTCGATACCCCGTTACCCGGTGACAACTTACATCTATTGGCAGACCTGGTCACTAAGTCCCATTAACAAAAATTGGCACTAGAGGGAGGGCATGAACTCATCCCCTATGAGGATTTAGATTTTACACCACTTGAGGATTCCCCAAGCCATAGTTTTAGGAGTCAGACCTTTAGTGGGATTGGGTTGTTTTCACCTATGAGATTTGAAATAATCCTTAGATCCGCCCCCAACCCCAGAAGGTTTGTTGAACTTGAGCCTCATGTTCAAAAGAGATTGACCCCAAAAGACAAACCAGCCACCATTTTCTAGGGATCTAGCACATCCCAAAATACCCAAGTCCCCTAGATGACCCCGGGAATCAATGCTCAACCTATTCAAAATCTAACACCCCCGATGGCTATGTATTTCAGGAATACTAGGTCCCTAATGGGAACTTTGTAGGTGAAGCCAATGATCTTCCTGCACACCCAAAATATATTTGTCCCCAATATGAGAATTTAGGCTTATAAACCATAGAAGAGCATCTATAGGCATACAAATATTCCATGAAATGACACTGAATCCAACATTAAGACATTGTGACCTAGATGTTCCCTCTATCCCTAGGATAGAATGAGTTGAACTAGTACCTTAACCTTCCCACAAACTCTACCAATGGTTGGCAAGACATACAGGACACCTTCTTGGCTACCTTTCACGTGCATGTGGACCCAGTGTGGTCCCATGGCTAGTTCATCTCTATTAGGAAGGAACTGAATGAGCCTCTTGCAACATTCAACCACCAGTTCCAACATGCCTTGAAGCGGTGCACGGGTCCCTTCATCCCATCCATAGATGTAACTATCCAAACCTATCTTAATGTGATGGACCCTTTCATTTCCACTCTCCTCTAGATAACTACCACCCCAAGTGACCAAGATACTTGTGAAAAGGTTCACAACCTGACCTTGGAATTATCTCATAGTATTAACAAATCTCTAGGCAGGATTGGGTAGAGCATGCCCTTTAACATGATACCTAACAGAATTTCTTACGCCGAGGGATATAAACCTAATCAGACAATGGGTGCTCCCATGATGGCCTTGAATCCCCCTCCACTGCTGATAGACTAGCACGCCCGGTATGTATACCCATCGCAAGTTCAGACAACACCAGGTCTGGAATGCTTTCCCTAGAACCAGCTGCAGCAAATGCAAAAACCACAGACACAACATTTTGGAGTGCCTTTCTTTCAGTCATCCGCAGCTGGAGGATTTCCGCCCTTGACTCCGATGAATTTTTCTGCTTTCCTCAGGAACCAACAATAACAACCATCCCATTTTGATGCGAACACTCAGTTGTCTGCCAAGGTTGAATCCCTTTGTTGACTATTGTCCTCACTGAGTGAGGACATGGGACAGCTGAAGGCGGGGTCCCTTGCACCCCACAATGCCAATTCCCAAAGAGGGAATAATTTCTTTGGCCAATGAAACAACAATGTAGGAGGAATAAATTTCAACACAGGCCCTAGCCCAATCAACAACAATGGAACAACCATTCCAATACCAGAGGTACTCTTCGAAATCAATGCACCAATCAAGGAAGCATTGGACCTTCCCATTTCATGCCTATTACGGACTTCCATCCCATGACTAACTAGTCTAGATTGCATGACATAGGCTCTCACAATGAGGTGAACTATGCCATACTGGAGAAAGTCATCATGGTTTCCTAGCTGGATAGACAACAAAATTCTGATCCAACTCCCTCAGAGCCTCCTATACAAGAGCCCACTCATGGTGCATTCACCTGTGAGACCATCTTCTTTGGAGTAGGTAGAGAAGACAAAGAGGAACCCAACCTATAGGGGTTCTTTGATGAATCTATTCTAGCCTTTAAGGCTAATGCCTTCACTAGCTCACAGACTCCCTACAACACTCAAAGTCAAGTTGGTAAAGGACCAGTTTACACACCCACACCTCCCAAAGATACTCCTCCCCGGGACAACATGGTTTATCAGTTCATTGCTCTAAAAGGCCCAGGCTCTAACTAAGCTAAGGACCTGATAAAGAGAAGCCACTAATTCCCAGAGGAAGGTTTGACATCATGAGGGAGTTAGAAAAAACTACCACCTCCATGACCTTGATAGAGGTTTTGTTCAACTTTCCTGTGCAGAAGAAGTCTCTTCTGAAGCTCTTGGGAAACTTGGAAGCCATCATTCGGCCACCCAAGACTATCTCTTTTGATGATGCCAACGCGGTGGTATTTTGGGGTAACTCTAAGGATCCTCCCTTCTTACTAAGATTGGACATACAAGGAAAGAATATACATAATTTCCTAGTAGATTTGGGGGCTTCAAGCAACATCATGCCTTTATCCACATGCCAGAAGGTCATATTCCATCCCTCCGTCTAATGGTGTAGTAATCCAGCTTGATAAAACTGCTATAAAAATGGTGGGTGAACTGAAGAATGTTCGGATCCAACTCATCAAGGACCACAGTATAACCAACGTGATTGACATCTAGGTGGTGGACATCACAGAGACTTATGAGATGTTAGTAAGCTGCAATTGGTCCATGATGGGGAGCCTCCTTGTTTACCTTTTGAGTTTTCTTGAACTCTTCTTAGGTCTACTCTTAGGACCTCTAGGGCTTCCTCAATCCACCCTTTAACAATATGGAAAGATTCAATTCTTTCCCTCCAACCAAGAGACTACCCATCTTGTTAGTTTCACCATTCTTGTTTTTTGCCAAAACTTTCCTCCACAATAACACCCATGCCCTAATATCTATTTTGGATTTGCAAAAGGGTTAGGGCTTCAATCATCTCCATTCTTGGATTCCAAACTAGGTTTAAAGTTCCCAAGTTGAGCCATTTCACCATCGAGTCTTGGATTCCTATCTTTTAGGCCTTGAAGCCTTTTTCCTTCAATTAGGCCTCCTAAAAAGTAGGACAACACTTTTTCAGTGAAAAACCTTCAAAGGACCCCCAAATATTTTGTGGCAGTCTTCAACTAAAGCAAAAACCCACAAGGATTTTCTAGGTCTCATGGTTTGACACTATCCAGACACCCTGTTTCTAGAATGTGGCTTCTTTCTTGGTTTTGGACCAGTTTTAGGTCTTTGGCTTCAAAACTTGGTAAGCTGATGTCTTGGGCACTCCTCCACACTACTAATTACCTACATGACATCACACATGACATCCATGGCCTTCTTGGCTCATGACAATATCCTCCTACAATTTAAAGCTATCTGCTACTTGATCTTCCTAACCGGGCTTTTCATCTAGCTCGCCTAGGGAAAGATACTAAAAATACTTACATGCATCTTCAGAGCTCCTCCTTCCAGATTCACAAAGCTCCATGGACCTAGTCTCCATCCCCAAGTGGCTGTATAGAACCAATGGTGGAAAGTGGAGTTAGGTCCACATCCTTGCTTCTTGACCAAAACTGGACAGCAAATAGTCCAATACAAAAGAATTTACAAAATACAAAACAAAATAACTATTGGAAACACTCCACAACATATGCACAAATGTATCCCACTAATAACAGTCACAATTTCAATCCAATTTCATCAACTTTCCCTCTGTTTTCATTAAAACTCTCTATTGTTCAGGGTGCAGTCCGTACACAATAATTGTTCCACCCTCAAATTATGTTTTTTCTCCACATATATACCCTACCTTAGATGTTTTAACCCTTGGTTAAACTTCATCTACTCTAAACACCGAAATTCTTAAGACAACTCAAAAGTTGTCAACAACTTTTGAAAAGTTGCTAATGTTGCTATGCAACATTTTTACATCTTTTCCACCATTTCACTTGCCTTGTGTTTTAATACTTATCTAACCTATCTAACCTTAGCTATACCACCTAGGGTATCTAAGGACCCTAAGAACCTCCATGAAATCATCCTGACATTTGATGAAATCATCAAGTATAATTCATTAAATAGAGCTAATTAGAGGTATTTTCACATAACAGAGAGAAAAACTAAAACCTATACTAATCATTCTTGGTCCAC
This sequence comes from Thuja plicata, assembly GCA_018584345.1. Lineage (NCBI taxonomy): Eukaryota > Viridiplantae > Streptophyta > Pinopsida > Cupressales > Cupressaceae > Thuja > Thuja plicata. The sequence continues at coordinate 3,280,234 of MU226059.1, read as the reverse complement.
ATTACCCTATGTATTTAAATTTCCCTACAAGAGGGTCTTTCACACAACCACACACCCAAAATGGCATGAGACCACCAACTTACTGGTTCCTCAAGGGTGCTCCTGCACCATACTACCAAGGCTAAAAACTGATATCACCTCTAGGGATAGGAGCTAAGGATCAATTCCTTGTTTCTTGAATTCATTCTCAGCTACCCAAGTAGCCTCAGCCTCTGACATGCCTGCCCACTAAATGATATGCTCCATATAAGTTCCCTGTCTAGTCTTCTTCTTCACTCGAGAGTCTAAAATCTTCATTGCCCTTGGTGTTGATGTAGGGGCAATCTGAACATCTACTGTTGTGTCCTTACCATCTGACTATAACTCAGTGTCTACTGGTGTAGGTCCTTTATACTGGACTAAATCCTGCACATTGAAAACAAGAGACATTTCCAAATCTGATGGCAAGTCTAGTTTATAGGCATTGTGCCCATACTTTGCAAGAATCTTGCAAGGACCAATCCTTCTCATCTAAAGTTTGGTGGGGACTCCCTTTTGCAATCTGGGCTTGTTAAGATGTACCATCACAAGATCACCCACAAAAAACTAAAGATCTTTTCTTCCCTCATCAGCTCTAGCTTTTAATTTTTGTGTAGCCTCTTAGAGCTGCTTCTTTACTTGCTCATGGACTTCCTTCATGGATTGAGAAAAATCATCTGCATATGCACTCCTTCCTTCTACATTTTCCAAGTTTCTCAATTCCAAAACACCTCTAGGGTGCAGCCCATAGACTATTTCAAAGGTGCTTTTTCCTGTTGTCCTATTTGCACTGTCATTGTAGGCATATTCAGCCTGTGGTAACATCTGAACCCACATCACTCCATACTCCTTTGTCAAGCACCTAAGGAGATTTCCCAGTAATCTATTGATCACTTCAGTCTGACCCTCTGTTTGGGGATGGTAGACTAACCCAAATGAAAAATTGGTTCCCAACCTTGACCACAAGGTCTTCCAAAAATGACCCATGAATTTTACATCTCTGTCAGATACTATGCTGATGGGAGAACCATGAATCCTCACCACTTCCTTAAAGAAAAAATGTGCAATATGACTGGCATCATGGGTGATTTTAAAAGCAATGAAATGACTCATCTTGCTAAATCTATCTACCGCTACAAATATACTATCTAAACCAGTCTTGGTTCTAGGCAGCCCACCAATAAAATCCATACTAATACATTCCCAAGGCCTATTAGGAATTGGCAAAGGCTGATACAAACCTGCATTAGATGATATACCCTTGGCTTTTTGGCAAACCAAACATTGCTCCACATACTTCCTGATGTCCTTCTACATCCTAGGCCAATAATAGAACCTTTGCACTAGTTCTAGTGTCTTATTTAGGCCAAAATGTCCACTTAAGCTTCCATTGTGCTTCCCTTGAATCACATTCTCCATCATAGACCCCTTAGGAATACATAGCTGCCCTTCTCTAAACAAGAGATCATTCTGAATAGTATAGTCTGCAAATTGACTATGGAAATGGTTTTTGAACTCTTTACATACCTTGTATGCTTCTAAGAAGTCCTCATCACCTTCATAAAGCTCCTTGAAGCTTTCTATGCCTATACTTTGCAGCTGCACTTCTTGGACTATCAAGAGTCTCCTACTCAAAACATCAGCCACTTTATTCAACTGCCCTTTCTTATGTTTGATAGTAAAGGTATAGGCCTACAAATATTCCATCCATTTAAGGTGTTTTTTACTCAACTTCTCCTGAGAATTGATAAAACTCAAAGCTTTATTGTCAGTATAAACTACAAATTCCTTGGGCAACAAATAGTGCCTCTATTTCCTCAAAGCTTGCACCAATGCATATAACTCTAGGTCATAAGAAGAGTACCTTTTCATGGCCTCATTCAAATTCTCACTGTAAAAGGCCACTGGCCTATTCTCTTGATTCAATACTGCCCCAACAGCTATACCACATGCATCACATTCAAGGGTAAACAACTTATCAAAATTAGGCAAAACCAAAATAGGTTGTCTTGCCACTCTTTTCTTCAATACTTCAAAACCTCTACCAGCCTGTGGAGTCCATTTGAATTTAGTTTTCACTCCACCTTTTATTGTATCTAAGACTAGTGCACATATTTCACTAAAGCCTCTAATGAACTTTCTATAAAATTGTGCAAGTCCATGGAAACTTCTTACCTCA
>MU226059.1:3261944-3277943 GCA_018584345.1 Thuja plicata | reverse complement strand
GTTCCTTGTGACACCACAAAACCAAGATAGATCAACTCTTGTTTCATAAACTCACATTTTTCCAAGTTAATGGACAACTTCTCCTCATGAAGTTTCTTCATCACAATCTGCAAATGTTGGAGGTGTTTTTCCTTGGTCTTACTAAAAATGAGGATTTCATCTAAGTACACAACTACAAATCTGCCTATGTATTCCTTCAACACCTCATTCATCAATCTCATAAAGGTGCTTGGAGCATTGCTAAGCCCAAAGGGCATGACCAACCATTCATAGAGCCCTTTTTTTGTCTTGAATGTTGTCTTCCATTCATCACCCTCCTTAATTCTGATTTGATGGTATCCACTCTTCAAATCCAATTTGGTGTAGTACCTTGCTCCTCCCAAACAGTCCATATGATCTTCAATCCTAGGAATGGGAAAATGGTATCTCACAGTGATCCTATTTATTTCTCTTGAGTCTGTACAAAGCATCCACTTGCCTCCCTTCTTTGATGCCAGAACCACTGGCACTGCACATGGACTAATGTTTTTCCTAATAAGACCTTGGTCCAAAAGTTCTTGGACTTGTTTTTCTATCTCCTTGTTTTGATCAGGAGTCACCTTGTATGTTTCCTTGTTTGGTAGAGATGCTCCAAGTATGAAGTCAATCTGATGACTTCTATCTCTTGGAGGTGGTAACATTGCTGGTGTTCCATCACTAACTATGTCTTTAAACTCTTTCAACAACTCTTGCACTTCCCTTGGCAATAGTGTTTGTTCCATCTTCTTCTCTTCACTAGGCTTAAGCATGATGGCATAGTGTAGTCCTCCTTCACTCTTTACTGTCTGCAAATACTCTTTACCTCCCTACAACAAAACATTAGACTCAGCTAATGTAGACCCCTTATCCTCCATAAGGGACTTAATTTTATAAGTGACCCCATCCTTCTTGAAAGAATAAGAATTATTCTCTCCATCATGAATTGTATTCCTATCAAATTTCCATGGCCTACCTAAGAGTAGGTGGCATGCATCCATTGGGAGTACATCACATAAGATTTTGTTGACATACTTTCCTATTGAGAAATTAACCCATGCTTGCTCATTAACAAGAACATGCTAACCCTTATTCAACCATGTCACTCGGTATGGGTTTGTATGGAGTATTTTTGTCAATCCTAACTTGCTGACTACGTCCTCTAAAATAATATTATCAGTAGACCTTGAATCTATGATCATCTTGCAAACTTTCCCAATAATCTTGCACTTTACTCTGAATAGTGCCCTCCTTTTCTTGGCTTCTTCTTTGACCAGCTCTTTAATGAGTATTCTCCTAATCATAAGATTCTCCCCACTTTCTGAATCAAGGTTGATTTCAGGGGCTTTACCATTGTTATTATCCTCTTGAGCAATGTAATTTACTCTTTTCTCACCATGTGAGCTAGAATCTTTCTCCAGGAATCTATAGGCTGGATGGCCTAGTTGATTGCAATGAAAACACTTCATATTTGCAAAGTGTGAGGCTCTGCCTAAACCTCCAAATCTATCTCTTCCTCCTCCTTGGAATCCTCTTCCTCTACTCATGCTGCCTCTACCACTGGTCTCATTGACTATCTCAATCAATTTAGCTTCACCTTGGGGCCTATATTCACCACCTCTGCCAGCAAAGCTGCCTCTTCCTCTATTTTATTTACCTCTACCTCTTCCTCTAGAGGTCTAATCATGTTTCCTCTTTCTCTTTTCTTCTATCTTTAGAGCCATTTGGTAGCATTGTCTCACACTTGTTAAGGTAGAAAGACTCATCTCCTCTTGTATAGACCACTTGAGCCCATTCTGATATCTAGCCAATCTAATGCTTTCATCCTCCACTATCTTTGACCTTAAACATAACTTGTGAAACTCCTCTGTATATGCTTGGACTTCAAGGTCTTTTTGTCTGAGGTTTTGTCTCTTTCTATGGATTTGAACTTCATAGTCATCTGGGATATAAGTTTGCTTCAACTTAGCCAACATACCCTTCCATGACACAATAGGACTCTTGCCCTCTTTTTCCCTTTCATTCTGAACATATTTCAACCAGGTAAGTGCTGGTCCTCTCAATCTAGACTTAGCCACCTTGAGTTTTTGAGCATCAATCACCCAATCACACTCAAAGTGGTTCTCAAGACTGTCTATCCAGTCCAAAACTAAATCAACATCCATTTGTCCACTAAACAGTGGCACACCCTCCAAGTCTTTACCACTTAAGGATTTGAGTGCCTTCACAAACAGTTCCTCTGGTAAGACCGGATGAGGGGTAGGTGCTTCTTCATCTAGGTCCCACTCCTTCTCCTTAGCTTCTTTTTCCTCTTTGTATTCTACCTTTTCCTTTACACTATCTTCCTTAGCTCAAACTTCATCCAAGAGTTGCTCCATTTGAGCCAATCTCTCTCTCAGCAACCTGTTATCCTCTTCTTGTTTGTCCACTTTCTTTTCCAATTCAGCATTGGTCAACATCTTTCTTGATGCACTAGACTCCTCACTTGAGTCTTTGGTCTGCAACATTCACTAGCTGCACTTTTTCTTCTTCCCAAATCTTGAACTTGGGCTCTGATACCACTCTGATGGGGAGACTCCTTGTTTACCCTCTAAGTTTTCTTGATTTATTCTTAGGTCTACTCTTAGGACCTCTAGGGATTCCTCAATCCACCCTTTAACAATTTGGAAAGATTCAATTCTTTCCCTCCAACCAGGAGACTACCCATCTTATTAGTTTCACCATTCTTGTGTTCTGCAAAAAATTTCCTCCACAAGAACACCCATGCCCTAATCTCTATTTTTGATTTGTAAGAGGGTTAGGGCTTCAATCATCTCCATTATTGGATTGTAAACAAGGTTTAAAGTTCCCAAGTTGAGCCATTTCACCATCGAGTCTTGGATTCCTATCTTTTAGGCCTTGTATCCTTTTTCCTTCAATTAGGCCTCCTAAAAAGTAGGACAACACTTTTTCAGTGCAAAACCTTCAAAGGACCCCCAAAGATTTTGTAGCAGTCTTCAAGTAAAGAAAAAACCCACAAGGATTTTATAGGTCTCATGGTCTGACACTGTCCGTACACCCTGTTTCTAGAATGTGGCTTCTTTCTTGGTTTTGGACCAGGTTTAGGTCTTTGGCTTCAAAACTTGGTAATCTGATGTCTTGGGAACTCTTCCAAACTATTGAGTACCTGAATGACATCACACATGACATCCATGGCCTTCTTGGCTCATGACAATAGCCTCCTGCAATTTAACAAAATCTTCTACTTGATCTTCCTAACCAGGCTTTTCATCCAGCTCGCCTAGGGCAAGATCCTAAAAATACTTGCATGCATCTTCAGAGCTCCTCCTTCTAGATTCATGAATCTCCATGGACCTAGTCTCAATCCCCAAGTGGCCATATAGAACCAATGGTGGAAAGTGGAGTTAGGTCCACATCCTTGCTTCTTGACCAAAACTAGACAGTAAATAGTCCAATACAAAATAATATACAAACTACAAAACAAAAGCAACTACAAAACAAAATAACTATTGGAAACACTCCACAACATATGTACAAATGTATCCCACTAATAACAGTCACAATTTCAATCCAATTTCATCAAATTTCCCTATGTTTTCTTTCAAACTCTCTGTTTTTCAGGGTGCAGTCCATACACAATAATTGTTCCACCCTTAAATTAGTGTTTTTCTCCACATATATACCCTACCTTAGATTTTTTAACCCTTGGTTAAACTTACTTCATCTACTCTAAACACTGAAATGCTTAAGACAACTCAAAAGTTGTCAACAACTTTTGAAAAGTTGCTAATGTTGTTATGCAACGTTTTTACATCTTTTCCACTATTTCACTTGCCTTGTGTTTTAATACTTATCTAACCTATCTAACCTTAGCTAGACCACCTAGGGTATCCAAGGACCCTAAGAACCTCCATGAAATCATCATGATATTTGATGACATCATCAAGTACAGTTCATTAAATAGAGCCAATTAGAGCTATTTTCACATAATAGAGAGCAAAACTAAAACCTATACTAATCACTCTTGGTCCACATGACCTTATGTATTTACATTTCCATACATGAGGGTATTTCACACAACCACACACCCAAAATGTCATGAGACCACCAACTTACTAGTTCCTCAAGGGTGCTCCTACACCAGTCCAAGTCCCTGAACAGATATTTCTCGACTGACTTTTCCCACTTGTGGCTCCCTTAGGAGGGAGAATCTAACTAGATCTGAGTTGAAAGTGAGCCCCGGATGAAACATGCCTTCACTGAAGTCAAGAGGGTAAATGAAGTCCTCTTCTCTGAGACTTCCCCTGGTGTGTGCAAACCCCTTGAGATCTTAACATTCGATTTCACCCCCAGGGAAGACCCCATAGTTTCTCAGAGAACCTGGGACCTAGAAGAAAAATTTAGGGTTGAGGTTAACTCTCAGGGTACCGCAGCGACCCCCGCTACACTCTTGTTCAATACTTGGTGCCAGGTACATTATCAAAAATATTTGGATCTAGAGTGTGAGCCTTGCCTTGTCATTGCTAACCAACACATCGACGCCCTCCAAAAGGAAGAACACATAGCTGATTCCCTAGGACCTAGTACTTCTACTGGCAGTGTCTCTTCTAAACCATTTTCCCAGGGATGCCAACTAGAAACCTCTCCAGATGTGAACCTCACCTGCGTACCATCAGCACCAAAGAAAACTCCACCCAACCTTCCCAAGAACAATCCAAACACCACTTCATCTTCCCAGCCCCGAACAACAAACAATGACTTGTAGACCCTTAAGTTTGACGAGTCGCGATCCAAACAAGGTTGTGGGGATGGAGTGGAATTGATCAACCCATGGGGGAATACTTCCTCGCATCTTAGAGGCTATAATTCAACTACACAAGCAATGTCATAGAGTTTGAGGCTTTGGTCCTTGGGCTCTTATTCTCATTAAGAAAAGGAATCACTCACCTGCAAGCCCTGGCTGATTCAGAGTTGATTGTTAAGCAAGTCTGGAGTCAATACACCTGTCATGATAAAAGGCTGGCCGCATATCACAATTGGGCATGGAGCCTTATCAAATATTTTGATGCCTTTAGCATTGATCTTATTCCACAGAGACAGAATTATGTCCCAGATCCCCTTGCTATTTTTTCCAGCACGCTTGAGCCAATGGCTAGCTCCTGATTCTGGAAATTCTCTATTGAGATGGTCCCCACCCCATCCATTCCAAACAATGTCACCCATTTTCAGGTCTTTGAGGACAATCAACATATCTTGGCCTTTATGGCCAATGTTGGTGTCTTTGAAGACCAGATAGTGGAGGAGAGAGATCACAATGATACTCGATAGGGTGATGAAGACAACAGGATCACAAACCTACCAACCAACACCATCCCTAAGGGGATGGTCACACTTAAATGAATCTTTGACTCGAACCCCCAAGGTCGGGAAAAGATATCATCCTGCTCTAAGTGAGGAAATTTTGAGAAAGTCAACATTAGCGAGGCTGGTGAAGAAAAATGGATACACATTGGCACCTCCTCCTCCCTAGAGGAAAAGGAGAAGATTCTCACGGTTCTCCAATAATATATTGATGTAATCACGTGGGGGCATGAGGACTTGAAAACCCATGATACATCCATTATGACTCATACTATCCCACTGAATCCTGATGCTAAGCCTTTCTAGAAAAATCAATGACCATTAAACCCACTGATCGAGCCTCTGATTTATCAAGAGGTTCAAAATCTACTGCCAACCCAGCTCATCTTTCCAATCTGGCATACTACATGGGTTTCCAACCTAGTCCCTATGAGGAATAAAAGTGGTGAGATTCACCTTTGTGTGGACTTCAAAATTTTTAACAAAGCTTCCAAGAAAGATAATCACCCTCTCCCCTTGTTGGATGAGGTATTGCTAATCATGAATGGATCACAAATGATGTCTTTCTTGGATGGGTGCTCCGGGTATAACCAAGTCATGGTTAAGTACATGAATAGAGGAAAAATAGTGTTTACCACAAAGTGGGGGATGTTTTCCTACCGGAGAATGCCCTTTGACTTGATCAACGTAGGGGCCACATTTCAAAAGGTTATGGATATTTCATTCAAAGGCCTTATGAACTAGTGTATAATCATCTACATGGATTATTTGACCATATTTTCCCAGGATAGGCATGATCATTCTGCCCACCTCGCCCATATTTCTAAGAGATGTCACCGGTATGGAATATCCCTCAACCTTAAGAATTGAATATTCAGGGTCATTGAAGGGCAGCTACTCAGGCATATTGTCTCCAAGAAGGGTATATTCATTGACCCTGAGAGAGTTGAAGCATTTCTAAACCTACAAATTCTTGACAACAAGAAGGAAATGAGATCTTTCTTTGGAAAGATCAATTTTGTCCAACGATTCATCACTAGATTTGTCGAGATCTTAAAGCCACTCAATGAGATGATGAAGAATGATACTAAAATTGAGTGGAGCCTAGAAGAAAAGTGGGCGTTCACCAAAATTAAACAAACAATAGCAGAGGCCCTAGTCTTGGCTAGTCCAGACTATTCCCACCCCTTTTACATATATTAATTTTCTTCGTCGCATTCTGTCACGGTAATTTTGACCCAGAAGATGAAAGGGGAGGAACGACCAATAGATTTCATGAGCTCCCCCTTTAAGAAAACCAAAGTCTGGTATTTGCCTTTGAAAAAATATGCCTTTTCTCTCATCTGCACCGTGAATAAATTCTCACGTTATATTATCCAAAGAAAAGTGCATACTATCATCCTAGACTAGGCAGTAAAATCAATACTGATGCAGAGTGAAATGTGTGAAAGATGGATGAAATGGATGGCCATCCTCTAAGAGTATGATTTAGAAATGCAACCAATGAAGATAGTCTGAGGCCAGGTACTATGTAGAGCAATGGCACAGGAAACTCCACACATCAACTGTCAGGAATATACAGTGGATTCCATCACTCAGGATCTATGGTACACAGACCTGGTGTGGTTTTTGTTGAACAATAGATTCCCAGAGGGATTGCCTCCAAACAAATAGCGTGCCCTGCGATTGTAAAGTGCACACTTCATGATAAAAAAGGCCATGCTTTTTCATAGGAACTATAAGGGAGTCTACCTCTGGTGCATCGATAGGATGCAAGATGCAAAGATAATCAAAGAATTCCATGGGCAGTTTGGAACCGAGCATGGTTCAGCTAACGCCACCGCCATCAAATCCTTCGGGCCAGATACTATTGGCCTTGTATCTTTTAGGATGTATACACTCATGTCAGGAAATGCCATAGTTGCCAGACCACAACACATCATGAGCGGAACTCAGCTATGCCTTTGCAGCCAGTCTTCATAGCTAGACCTTTCACCCAATGGGCATTAGAATTTATCCAAGAAATCAACCCCAACTTGTCTTCCAACCACTGGTAAATCTTGACTACTACCGATTATTGCACCTGATGGTCTGAAACAATCCCTTGAAAAAATTACACGGCAGATGTAGTCATAAAATTCCTGGAAGAAAACATCGTCATGTGATTTGGAATGCCTTTTTCTATAGTATGTGACAATTATCCAGCATTTTCTTTGGAACAATTACTTGAATGGACATATGAGATAAGGATCACTTTGAAGTTCTCCAACAACTATTACCCTCAGGGGAATGGTGTTGCTGAATCGACCAACAAAAATTTTCTTGAGGTGATCAAACATCTATTAGAACAGAATCCCTAGAACTGGCACCAAAATCTTAGATTCACTCTCTGGGTAGATCATATCTGAATAAAGGCAGAACTGGAGACTTCACTATTCCACCTATTTTATGGCCAAAACCCAATATTCCCCATTAACTTACAAATCCTAGTGTTGCAGTTCATGCAAGAATTTGGCAACTGGGACAACATCATGGAGGTTAGGCTCCTAAATCTAGTGCAAATGGAAGAACAAAGAGATGCAACCCTTGAACATTTTTCATGTAATTAAGTAGTAGTAAAATGATGGTTTGACCAAAGAGCCTAGTATAAAGCCTTTTAGATTTTGCACTTAGTCCTTTTGTGGAAAAAGGCCCAGGAAAAAAAGGAAAGCACACCAAATTCCAATGGCTCTAGCTTGGACCATACTTGATATCTGAGATTTGTGGGACAAGTACTTATCACCTCAGTACCATGACCAGAGAAGTCTAACCATTTCTCATTAATGGGCAGTTTCTCAAGCATTATTTTGAATGAGGTGAGTTTGTCCAGAATTGTATTTTATGTAAAGTCTTGCTTGTAAATATCCTTCCCGGTGCTCTGTTTGGGGCACCTTGCCTTGTAAATAGTTTTGTTGGCTATCCTCTGGGATCGCCACTTTTCCTTTTTGTTTTGGCTTCATTCTTTCTTTTTTGAGTTCCCAGTGTTTTTCCCTCCCTTTTGTAGACCGATATGCTCTACATAACATCTAGTCTCTGGGATGGTACCTTTTGCATTTTGGTGAACTTGAAATCTATTGTTAGCATGGTGGAATTGGTCTGCACTCCTGAGTTATTTTGTAAGTTTGATAATAGGAATGAGTAATCTTCATCAAATTCATCCCCTAGAAGTATGGAAATCAGTTAAATCAAAATGAAAAGGAACAAGTAATCAGACACACTAAGGATAGATCGGTCGCACTAGTTTATTGGCCAAAGTTTGAAAATCATTCAAATTATTTCCATGTGAGTTTCCTTCCCTATTTGGAAATTTGAAGTGGATGGAAAGGTGAAAGAAGTACCATCATTAAAATAGGCTAAGCTTGAGCTTAATGGTGAAAGGAGTACCACCTTCCCGTCCAAGAAGAGAAAGTAATGACAAACAAAGAGTGGAGAAATTCTGGTATCCTGAGGAAACGAGCAGATTTGATGAATTTGGTTTGATATATTTAGTGCCTCCTCTCTACTTCTCCCAAAGTTCATCGGCTTGATTTTCTTTCAAAGCACACACTTCACAACTGGTGAAGGGCCAAGGATTGAATCATGTATGTGCTAGATTTTCTTAGATGCTTTGCACCTTGCAAGCAGGATGCTCCAAGTAATGATTGATTGTGGTTTTGCAAACCAGAGATTCTAAAGTTCTCAAATGCACAAAGGCATTCATCCCAGATAGTCACCATTTGTTATGCCTTGCATACCCATCCCTACATTTTGTGGGAAAAATGTTGGGTCCCCCCCTTTTTTTCTTTTTCTCCTGCCTTGCTTTCTTTCCTTCTTTGTTTTTCCTACCAGGATTTTCTTCCATGAGGTTTGTTTTCTTTCTATTTTTGTCTTCTTATGTCTCAAGGATCCAATCCTAGAGTTTGTCCTTCCCAGAGCTGGATTCCGGACTCTAGGATTCTCCACCATGATGTCTTCTTTTTGTGAGAAGGTATGGTTACGTGGAATCCCCAGGCCTGGGGTCTGGAGGTTTGTTTGCTCTAGAGTTTGCGGGAAGGGTGCCACACTTTTTACCCTTGGGTTATAAATAGAAGTTACCTATTATTTTCACATTTACCATGATCAAAAACCTAAGGTGATTTACCAGAGCAATTGAGGAAAATTTGAAGCGATTAAGTGTTGCTTATTCTGGTGATTAGCAGTGATTAGAAATGTTTATCGGGTGGTTCACGGTGTTTATTCATGGTGTTTAGAGGATACCTTGTTGTAGGACTTCAGTGTTTGTCCTTCCCCCATCTCTCACACTCCAAGTAAGCCTTTGGCATTCTTTCTCTGGTTTCTAGTTTGTTTCTAGTTTGTTTTGGGTTTTGTTTTCTTTCTATTTTTCATCTGGTTCCGATTTATTTTGGGTTTTGTTTTCTTTCTATTTTTCATTTGCTTCTGGTTTTGTTTGGGTTTTTTCATTTCTAGTTTTGTCTTTTGGTCACCTCCTGTCGGTGGGTTGGCACTGGCAGAGGGTTGTCCGCCCTCTACGCAGTTGTAATTTAGGCTGGTTACTAGTGCACTGTACATTTATGTAGTTTCTTTTTATATTGTGTAAATGTTTGTAAATTGTGTGTATATGTTTCATCCCTCATCCCTCTATACTCTACTATATTTTTAATGTATATCCTTCTAGTATCGTGTCAAGCTCACCGTTCCCTTGACCATGTTTTCCCAAATTTGTGAGCTCGCCTTCTTGACAAGATACCACCTAGTTCAGACTCGGCTCCCTACTAGTTTCAACCATGGAAATTTTCTCTCTCCTCCATCAAGTATGTCTTAATGGAGAATTTATTTCCCATGCCCACATTCAAGTCGAGCCAAGTGGCTTCCGCTTTGTGCATGTTGAGATAGTTGTTAGCGTTATCACCATAACTCCTATTTTACTGCATGGCCATGTGACACCCATGTTAGCCTAAGTATAGCTCATATTTTGGCCATGTCACCCAATGGTTAGTCTCCCAGACTCTGGGTCATATCTCCTCATTCGGCCCTTATTCCACTTTTTCCATACATGTAGAAATCCCTGGGACCCGAATGGTGGTCAAATTCCTAATCCTTCATTATATGCATATAATTTTTGGGATTTGACATGAACTAACTTTTCAGGTGGATGCACGATGTGGTGGTAAGATCTCCGGATCCTAGAGTAATGTTTTTGTCTTAAAAATTTTGATGGTTGTCTTGCCTTGTAGTTTGCCAACATCTAATTCATTAATCATGTTAGAAGCATCCACATCTTCTCCACCTCGGAGTCCTATTCTCCCAACCACGACCGTCACCAGGGCAACTATCAGGACTAAGAATGAGAGGGCCTTGGAAAAGCTTCCCTTGACCATTAAGTACTTGAAGGAAAACACCACCACAAGATCAAAGATTGAGTCATGTTCAGTTGATCACCAACACTAGCATCAGAATGTGGGTTGAAATGAAAGCCCTGATAAAAATTATGTATATCCAATGGATGGACGGAGACCCATTGGCCGTCAATATTGACAATTCTAGGATTTTGAAGGCTAATTTCTTCCCATGCTCTGTGCAAGCCCCAAAACTTAATCTTACTCTAGCCGCACACTACAATTCATCTGTTCGGGCTATCATGCTCACTGCCTCGGTCCTAACAAGGTATCCAACTCCTATGGTGTCTTTGGATGCCATAAATATTTAGGCTAGTCTGGGAATTCCCCAATTCAATGACATGGTTGTAGTCACCCAGTCCATGGCCTTGCAGGAATTTCTTGATTTGGAACACATAGCCCAACAATATCTGAACAACCACTGGCTAAAGATGCCAAAGAAAGACTCCAAAAGGATGAAGCTCAAAATCCCTCAATCAGAATTCAATGAAAGCATATAGATGGGGATTATAGCATTGTGTAGGATCTTTGGAAAACCCCATGCTTGGGAATTCTCTATATGGATGTACTACTTCTTTCTTGGTATCTCTTCTAGTAAGCACTACTTCGATTGGGCCACCATCATCTCAAATCATGTGGAATCCCAGCTCCTCCAGGTCACCCAGACCTCCAAATTCTATATGATGTCCTAAATTCTATGGGCCCTGGCACAATAATGCCCCATCACAAATGGGCTACTCACAATAAATGTACTCAGGGTTGGTCCAGGCCAGAAGGCTCCCTAGGATTATTTCCCACAAATCTAATGGGAGGCTAGTTTCCTCAGCTTCTACTGAGTAAATGATGCCTTCATTTACTACAATCTCCTCACACCTACCCAGGAAGTTGGGTACCACCTCTCCAAGAATGTAATGGATTTGGTCAGAATTTATGGCCACTATTACATTTAGTTCTAGCAACATACTTATATTTGGGTGACTGGCTTCTCTAGGAAACCCTATTTGTTGCCCAAGCATTGTGGGAACAAAATAATTATTTTGGAGTACTGTCAGAAATTTTTTGAACTGCACGCCCTCTACATGTTGAAGAAAGTAATAAATGTTCTATTCCTAGTCACCTGTGGGAATTAATCATGTAGTCTGATCGCGGTAGGAGAGGTGGACAATGAGCTTAAAAGCTTAGGCTTAAATGAATTCTATCTGGTGTAGAAGAAATTTGACCTGCTAGGAAAAATAGCAATGACACTTCCTCGGGTATCAAAGCCCCATGCATTTCACATAGAGGATTTTTGGGAAGATTTTTAGGATGATTTTGAAGTCTGGAGCTAACATTTTGTCCGGATGACAATGGGGATGATGGACAGGCTAAAGCTTCAAAAATTCCTGGATGACTTCTCGGATACCGGGTCCATGGTTGACCCGCAATACAAAGAAAAGGGAGTAGACAAGATGACTCTCCCTCTAGTGGAATGGAATGCCCAGGATGGTCTAACAATTGAGGATCTCACTCACGATGTGGTCGAATGCAGCCATGCGTATTTTAAGAAGGCATACCTAAGAAGCACACATAAATTTGGCTCATTTGTATGGGGCTCAACTTCCAAGGCCAGGACCTCCTCACAAGGGGATGATAGAGGAAAAAGGATAATGGGGACCCAGTCACAAACCCCATCTATGAAACCCATAGTAGAGAAAATGCAAGAGACACTGGAAATTTCCTAGCAAATGAAATATAAGTTAATCATGCAGTTGGCCACCCTGCTATGTATGATGGGACCTGTCTGTCCTCCCTCTTCCCTTTCATTGGTAGCATTGATGGTTTGAGAAACTAGGACTAGAGCAGAAGAGGAGAGGGTAGCTATGATGGATGCAGGGCCCCCTTTGATAACCAGGAGAAAGAAAAAGAAGACTAACTCTCAACCAAAGCCAAAGCCATAATTTTGGATGCCATGCATCCAAGAATTATAGATTATTTCTTCCAACTCTCTGGAGCCAGACAAAGAACCCGAGGATATCCAAGAGAGCTCCCCTCCCCATGATGAATTTGATGATTTATTTGGGACTGATGAATTTGGTAACTTGCACGGAGATATCGGGAAGGTATTTGAAGAGATCACTGCCCAAGAGGAAATGATGCCCCCTCTTGAAGGGAATGTCTCGGAGAAGGAAGCTTCCCAAAAGTAGGAAACCTAGGTAGAGGGAGAAAAGGAACAAGAATAGGTGAACATCTTTGAAGTCCTGGAGATATAGGTTGAATGAACCACAAAGAGAAGGAAAATGGAGGATGAGAAACTAGCATCAGTCGGGGGAACCAGACCGACAGGATCAACCGTAACACCAACTGTCATGCTCCAGATACCGCTCCCAAAGGAAACATTTGGTGAGGTAATCACAACGGCTCAAACATTGAATCTTGGCCCGATACCTCCACTACCTCCAGACAATGCACCAATTGAAGAAGACATTGCAACAGAGAAGGCTAATGAAGAACAACAAAAAGGTGGGGAAGAGAACCCCAGGGAAATAGATGTTGATTCCAACAATGCTGATGGTCTAGACATCAGGGTAGATGATACAAGAACTATTGAGATAAATCTTGTCGGTGGGTTTGAAAACATAGGAAAGGAGTTAGGGACAGCTCACAACACCAGGGAGACACAATAAAATCATGGAGGGGAAGAACCGGGATGGACACTGGCAGCAAAGCCACCCCTATGGCCACAATAGTTGGTAGAGTCCTAGAAGAGGAAGGCCCCGAAAACACCCAAGGTCCATCTCTCATTGGCAGAGATAATGGCCCGGACATAGAATCCTCCCAAGGCATAAAAGGATGAGATAGTACATACTCTTCAGATTGGGCCGGGTGGAGATATAGTTGTGGTGATCGCAACACCCTCCTCAAATGCAGATGAGGCCACAGCTAAGGCTGATGAATACTCTATCACTGAAGTATCACTGAGGAACAAAGGAAAATAGGGCGAGCTAGACATGTTGAAAGAAGCGACCAAGGTGGTGGAGGCTCACTATGAAAAGGAGGCCCAAAAGTTTAGGATAGAAAAAGAAAAGAATGCAAACATCATGGGGCTACTGACAGAGCTTGCATAGCCTATTACTTCCATTCCCCCAGACGTCTCCACATCTAGGGAACCACTCCCTTAGGGTGACATAGATTCACTAAGGACAATGAAAAGAAAGGCCCAGGCAGTTTATGAATGGGTTACAGAACAGGTGGGAAATGTCTAGTGTTTCTTAGTATCCACACTCCCAGACTTATATGAAGCCAGAAATGTCCTACATTAGGCCAAAACTACTATCTCCATCTAGGAGTGAGACATTGAAAACTGGTGCAGAGCACCCTAGGCTTTAGCTCAAAACCCTAGCCCCAAAATTTTGAACAAGTTTTGGTATAAGTCTTTCAACAAGAAAGTCATATTTTTCCTAGTCGCTCAGTCACAGAGCAGTAGAGAGTAGCAAAAAGAATGCATCGCACACTCGCAAGCTAGTTATGTGTTAAGTCTGTTAGTGTGTGAGTGCGCGATGAGGAACTAGTCGCTCAGTCATAGACGGCTAGCAAGAAAAGACAGTGCGCGATAGTGCGACGAGGAGCTCATCGCCCAATTGCAAGGAAATTCACAGTCAGAGCAAACACGGTGCGACAACGCGATGGGTGATCAATCGCTCAGTCACGAAGGCAATTAGTTAAGTCATGGTGTGCAAGTGAGCGACACCCAATGCATCACCAAGTCGCAGGTGAATTGACAGTTAGTGAAAATGCATGGCGAGGACGCGACAGCGAGGTCATCGCTCAGTAGCAAGGAAAAGGTCAGCTCGGGGAATCGCGTAGCGAGTGCGCGACAGATGATCATCGCTCGGTCACGGAAGAAAAGGCAGCTCATCTCCAGACAGTGCAATAGCGCGACTCGAGTTCATCACTCAGTCGCAAAGGAATGAATAGCTCGAGTAGAAACATAGCGAGTGCGCGACTGATTGTATCACTCAGTCGCCAATGAATTTCCAGTTTGTCTAGAAGTGCAGCGAGTGCGCGAATAACATGCATCGCCGACTTGTAGAGCAAGGATTAGTCAATAAAGATGCAGTGCGAGTGTGTGACTTGAGCTCATCGCGCAGTTGCAGCACAAAATGTAGCTCGTGAAAAAGCAAAGCGGGTGCGCGACTTGAGCTCGTCACTCAGTCGCGAGGTAAAAGCCAAGTCATGAAAATGCATTGCGAGAGCGCGATGAGCAGGTCATCGCTTAGTCGTAGAGAAAAACATAAAAGGTGATTTTCATTCGCGACTACGCGATGGGAAAACAAATCAGTCAAATGGTCAATTATGTTGACGTGTCGATAGGAGAGAACATTGAAAAGTCATAAAAGCCAAACAGAAAAGAGAATGACACGAGGGAAAAGAGGTGACCAGAGTGTCGACCATGCAGAACAACTGATGAAAGTTTGCAGAGAGCATGAAGAATAGAGAACAGCTGGAAGGCTGGGATCGACAGGTAACCACCAGGGTTACAGAATCAAGGAGAAGACAGAGATAAAGCAGAGAAGAAGAATCTGAGAAAGGGTTCAGTTCAGACAGTTCAGATAGTTAGTTAGTTACAAAGACAGAGGAGACTAGCGAAGCATATTGTAATCTTCTGTATTGTTAATATAAAGAAGTTTGTCTATACTTTATGAGTTCTTTTGTTCTGAGTAGCTTACTGTAAAGTGCTGTTTTGTTTCTGTTAGATAAATATGGGTGCTTCTTGACTCTGATAATCTGTTCCATGGATTGTGACAGTCAAGAAGCATCCTCCATGTATATTATGCTTGGTTCTATATTTTTGTGGGATGAGAAGCTAGTCAAGAGGTCAGACAAGTCCTAGGCGAGCCCATGGTCTGGTTAGAGACTTGTAGGAATGATAGATAAGTAAGAAGGTGCATGACTGTAGTGATTCAGTCATGAAGAGTGAGAGACAGTAAGGAGTAAAACATTTCGGTGGGTAGGGAATCTAGGAGAGAGGGAAGATAAGTCCTGGTTAGGGTCTGAGAGTAGCACTAAAGAGACTCAAGTGTGAGTCTAGAGAGAGTCCTAAACTGAATAGGATTCCAGGTGAGATTCCTAGAAGAGAGTAGGAATTTCAGAGAGTTAGGTGACCTCCCCATCAGATTGGTATCAGAGCCAAGTTAAAGATTTGGGTTTGAAATCTGTAAATGTTTCAACA
>MU226059.1:3229487-3250128 GCA_018584345.1 Thuja plicata | reverse complement strand
TATATATATATGTATATATATATATTTATATATGTATGTATATATATATGTGTATATATATATATGTATATATATATACATATATATATATATAAATACATATATACATACATATATATATATACATACATACATATATATATATATTGTTAGGGTCAGTTAGAGTTGCCTTTGTTGAAGTGTCAAAGACCCTTGATAATTCTTAAATTCGAAGCTCTTTGGTGTGTTCCCTTGAAAGTCTCCCCTTGCGGCAACCCTTCAAGCGCATATCCCCTTCGAATTTGTCAAGTTCAAGTTCATCCATTTTCAGACCGATCCTTTCCAAGGCTCAATCTTTACTAGAACCACTTCGAACCTCTTTGAACTCTAGTTCGAAGTAGTTTGAAGTGGTTCAATGAATGTTTTATCTCCTAATGTCTATTTTCTATAGGTGGGCCCCGGCCTATGTCACCTTTTGGAGGTGAACCACTTTGAACCTCTTTCAACTCCGGTTCAAAGTATTTCGAAGAGGTTCAGAGATAGATTGTGGGCAGAGTCATTAGTAAGAAGACAATTGATGGGACCCATGATGTGACCTGGCAGCGTAATAATGGTTAAGTTTTAAAGAGGGCAGTTTTGATTTGACGGAAGCCACGAGGCAAACTTCCAATAAGGTTTGGGGTGGCATTTAATGAGATTTTTAGCACAAGAAGAAGATATCATTTTGGGTATGACTAATAATGATATTAAAGGTGGTGGATTCCAAGGATGCCTTATTGCTAAGTCATTACAGCTTGCATCATCAAAATTTAATGTTCCTGACTTATGCTCATTAAAGTCGATCTTTTTGGGCATTATTTTGAAAATATAAACAGCTTTGTAAGTTTTTCCTTCCTATTATTTTTTTGCGGAGTCTCGGCTATGGAGAAGACTTTGTTCTGAGTCTGCGTAAAATAGGTAGCTCCCAAATCCTTTTCTCTTTTCCTATTGCTGTTTATATATTGCTTCAAGACGGGGGGGTCGTCTGAGTTTTTATTCCTGAAGAAAGGATGAGGTCCAGTTTGTATTTCTTTGGGAATTTTAGAAACATGCAGTACAGAGCTCCTATTATCTTAGAAATATACCTAATAGGGATTCCAGTAGAAAAAATGACAGTGGATTATACAAACTATGCAGTGGAAGACCATAGCCTAGAATTCCTGTCGAGTGGGTTATTAGAAGCCGCGGCTTTACCGCCATCAGTTGTATGTCCATAATTAGTTCAACAATGTATTAATAGATATGATACTAAATCCAAGTGCATTTTGAACGCGGAAGGCCAAACCCTTGTGCCAGTCAATAGGGAGACTATTATGGCTATTTTCAAAATCCTAGAAGAGTCTTTTGTCAGCTTTACACCCACCCAATCTCTAGCTTAGTACAGAGAGAATGAAGATAAAAACTAGAGTCATGTGGCTAGGAAGTGGACTCAAACCAATTACAAAGGCGACTCTCATTTTCCTAAAGTGCTCACTAAAGATCACATGAAACCCCTTATTCACGATGTGATAGTGTTACTTAATTGGATCAAAGGTTCAAAACAAGTTCTTCTCTACGAGGAGTGGATGTTTCATTTTATAGAAATTATCTTGGAAGGGGGTCAACATATTGATTGGGCTGAAATCATTGTTAATTCCTTGAGAGACCAACTTAAGCAGGCTCAGGCCATTAAGAAGGAATTCTTTAGGTCCTCTTATTTGATATATTGCTTAGCGTGCACACAAGATTTGTTCGCCATCCAACACGTTCCTTGGAATGAAGATATTTTAATTTATGAGTACTATCCTTTATTAAGGAAATATAAAATTTTGGAAAATTATAGGAAGGTTCATGATGTTTTCCTGGGCAAACTATGTCAACAATTGGCAGGGGTCCCAAGCCAAAGAGTTTCATTGGAGGCACGGAAACTAATTCAAACTTATGGCAGCCTGTATATCCAATTCCCATGTTTCACCTACATTCAGATTGGAGGTTTTGATGATGAACCTCTCAGACTCCCGAGGTTTGCTTTTGACTATTTTATCTTGGAAGAAGTTTGCAAGAAATTGTTTGTGGTTATAAAAAATGCTCTGCCAGAAGAAAAATGGCCTTCTATGTTCCCAGTTAAAATTGGCAATTTAACCTGTAATAATATGATGGACGCTTCAGTGATAGGAAGCAATTTATTGAACTTTCACTTACAATTTAATAAGCTAAGAAGCGGTTTTGACAATAAGGGCTTCGCCAGGCAGGTTTTAAGCCTAAGTAATTATCCTTCACCCAGCTCGCACCTGGAAGACCTATGGGAAGATCTCGGTGATGAGGAGGCAATCTAGAAATGAGATCATTCCAGGCTTGTAATTCCATAGATCAAAATGTTGCAGTTGAATTTTGATATTAAAGATGTGGAGGAAGACTATTCTGAAACCACAGGTTCAGAGGCTAACAATGTGGATGCGAAAGTTCCCCCGGACATAGATTAGAATAGGAAAGAAGAAGATGATATAAAGCTGAGGGCTTGAATCATCTTTGGGGTCACATAAAGCTGGTTAATGGAAAGCAAGAAGCAGAGAGCTAAGAACCCCCCTCTTGAAAAGCATAGTGCAAAACCAACCCTAGTGAAAATAAAGCATGCCTCGTCTAATGTATCTCCTGTGGCTCCAAATGCAGGTAAAATTTCATATCCCAAGAAAAAGGTGATTTCCAGCAAACACCCAACTGCACCAAGATCGAGACCGAGACCAAGATCAGAGAAGCATTCTCAGATGTGAGCTTTAGGACTTGACTACCTGGATGTTGAGATCAATGATAATGATATTTCATTTTCTCCGGATCAACAAGTAAAATAACAGGAAACTTCTATTATGAATACAGAGGTACCTCAAGTTGAGAATACTCCTGTAAAAAACCCTGAAAATCAGATAGTCACTAGTTCAGTCCCTCCTTGGCTTACTAAATCGGTGAATAGGAGGAAGAGCTATAAACCCATTTCACTTCTCGTAAAGGAGATTGTTACTAAGTATGCTACCCGAACTCCAAAAGAAAAGAGAGTGAAGAGTGATGCTAGGCTATCTACCGATCCATCAACCGAAAAGGTGACTGTGGAGATAGCCACTTTCAAGCCTAAAGAAGGAATTCAAGAACAAGAGACTAAAGACTTCAAAATCACAAAAATGGAACTTGGTGTTCTAAATAGGGATTCTAGGGATCACCTGTTTAAGTTCTCAGCTGATCATATGCTCGGGCAGTCACAAAAAGATGGGAAAGAGAAACATAAATTAAAACAGCTAGTTTCCACCATGGCTTAGTTTCTTTCCTCACTCACTGATGATGGGGTTTTTCCTCTAGCTCATTCTTCAAAGGATTTTGATCTAAATTCAGTTGAAAGTCAAAATCTAGTGAAGAAAATACAACAGGGGAAGATTCTGGTAGAGATTGTGAAGTCTTGGATAAATAATGTCATCAATGAAGGTAGTTCTTTCATCCGTGAGTTTATATCTACTTGCCTTTATGGAGAAACATTACTTGGTGAGGTTCAAACCCTAATTCCAAGTTGGGAAATGGAAGAAGTGAAATGCGTAGAAATCGTCATACAGGTTCAAGAAATAGAAAGCTATGGTGTGACTCATTCTTGGCCGAGAATCCAATGAAATTGGTAGATCCCTGTATGTTGTTTATCTTGAAGAAGAACTTTGGATGGAAAAATACAATGTTCAAAGTTGCGATCTCTCAAGTCAAAGTGATCAAAAAAGAGGTGTTGGATATGCATGCGGATGCCCTTAAAGATATTAAGATAGTGAACCCCTCAAGCATTTTTTAGATTGACAAAGGTAATAGAGATATAGATGCCATCGTCAAAATATTCACAGATGCCATGAATACTCTCAAAGAAAATGAAGTGCCGAAAGTTCAGGACTTCACCAGAATTGCAAACATGGAATCTATGTTGCTATTGAATAGAGGTCAATTGCAGAAACAGGTGGAGAGAATCAAGGAATTAATATGGGAAAAGAACGCGACTCGAGAGAAGCTGACGGGCCTGAAGAACCTACATTCCCAACCAGCCCAAGAGTTAACTAGTGTGTTTTGATCCTAGAAGCTCGTGCAAACCACCACGTCAGAAGGTCCTGATGAGAGTTAGCAATATTTGGGATAGCTTTTTCCTTGCTTTATGTTTTAAGTGGCACGTGTTTTGAAACTCTATTTTTATCAGTTATGTAACTGGTCTTAAACGGTTTTCCTTTTGGTGTCTCAGAGGCCGGGTTTTTCTAGAGGCTCTCTTGGATGCAAAACTATTAATAGGGGAACTCTGAACTGAAAAAGGGTTAGAAAAACAAGGTAGAAAATAGATAGTTGCATTTTTTGAGTAGATAGTTGGCTTAAGCTTTTGCTAGATTTTCTAAAATAGCTAGTGATTGATTTTTAATTAGACTTTGATCCAATTAGTATATGAATACATAGATGCATGATATGGTTTAGATCTTTGAATCAAAATCTGGAATGCATTTGATTTCTTTGAGAATTGGTACATTTAAATCTACACATGTGTTGTTTATGTTCAATCACTTCTAGTTTCTTCATAGTTTGTCTTTCTTAGGTTATTTCATAAATTGCCTATTTTAGAAGTAATAAGTAGATCCTGTTTACTTCATGGTTTTTCTATTTACTAGTTCACTCTGTAGATTAACTCAATACCCAAGAGTATTTGAGTGGTCCTTCTGCACCTTCTGGTTAAAGGTGAATGAATTTATTTTTATGCTAGTAATTCATTGAATAACTTACAAGGAAGCTGAACCTTAGAAATTTAGAGGAAAGCAATTTCCTATGCTTACCCAACTGTTGATGAATCATTTGTCTTTGAAAACATAGAGTCTTTAATCCATTTTCATTTAAAAAGAGGAAGACAAATCTGTTCACCAATATATATATATATATATATTATCTATTAGAACAACTTCATTTTTGAAACATAGATTTAAAAGAAGAGAATTAAATCCACAAATCAAATCTGATAAAATTTTAACACTAAATCATATATTTTTAGGCTAGAATACATGGAACTCACTAACCCTACTATTTTAGGAACACTACCAAGCATATAACTAATTCTCAAGAATATATGAACATGAATATTGTTCTCCATAAATTTTCAAAAGAAACTCATGACTTCCCAACAAACATAGACAATGGGATCTTCTAAACTGTTGTAGTGACATCTCTATCTAATTTAGCAATCAATATCTTTGTTATATCTTTTTTTCACAACTTCTCCTTCACAAATTATCCACACAATTTTTATAGTTATCCCACACTCGTTCATACGCATCTCATTCCTTTCAACTCATATATTGATGTTAACTTGATATAATCTATACGGTCATGTACATAATGCCAAAGACTTCAGAGAATCAATAGAACAAAGGTTATGCTTTTAGAAATGCATAAAAGTCAAGTAATCACTAAGTGATAGACAACACTGATGGAGTGCACACCATCAGTAAATCTAAAGAAGAAAAGTCAAAGTGATACCCGATGTACTGAAGACAATGTTTCCCAATGAAGCAAACCACAGGTTGCCTAATGAACTGAATATAGTGTTTCCCAACGAGTAAAACTGCAATGATTCTCAATGGATGGAGATCCCAAAGCTAACTAGAGTCACACTGATGGAACTGGTAGTTGTAACCGACAACTAACTGAAGAGATGACCGATGAGATATAGAGTTCAGAAAATGACAAAATATCTAGCTGGAAAGAGCTATAGATAGACTTAACTGGTTGTTTTCATTGTTTTATTCAACCAAAGTTAAGTGGTTGATTTAAAGAAGATTTGTACAATTGGAAAGAAGATAACTACAAGATAAATCAGGAGTTATGCTTTAAATCAAATTGGCTGGATTGTTTTTCACACCAAGAATCAAGAAATAGTGAATATCATGTCTATATAAGAGACAAGCTTAACTCATTTCCATACACAACAAGGAGAGTGAATAAAAAAGAAGATGCTGAAGAGAAACTAATGAAGCATAACTTCATGCAGTACTGATCAATCAAGCTAAAGGAATTTTGCAGACACCGACAAACAGTAAGCACAACATCATAGAGTAGAAAGTGTGGAGCACAAAGAATTGAATTGATATATTGATCAGAGAGGTAATGTACTTAAATAGATCTAAAAATATGCAATTCAAGTTGCATTAGAAACAGGTCATTTTGTTTCAGTTTAACCATTGAGACATCAAGTATCTTAACATAGTAGGACTTAACATTCTTATATATATTGAGGTACATACCAAGGAGTGCCAAAAAGGTTGATTCATGAAAGTAGCACTAGATTTTCCTAAAGCCTATTGACAGTCTAAGAAAGAGGCTGATTTAAGGATGGTAGAAAAGTGAGTTGCTCAATACTAAGTGACAACCTATATGTATAAAATCCTCTAACAACATAACACCTAATAGTGTGTTTGTAACCTTTAACAGGGTTGGCTCTTAATAGGGCTCACTTCAAGAGAGTGAAAATTAGGGGTACCGGTCCCAATGGTTTTTCTCTCAACAAGGTTTCCACGTTAAAATCCAATTGTTATGTGTGTATGGTTTATTACTTTACTGTTTTACATTTCACATATGCATTTTTGGATATATCGGTATACTCTGCTTATTTACTATATTTCAGTAAATAGTTATACTGCATATCGATAATCAAAGAGAATAAGGACATACAAGGAAAATCGACAGACAGTTAATCATCATAAGTATTTCATGGCATGCATTTTGTAGGGACTTAATAATCTAAGGTTTATTTGATTGGTGGTTAGTGATTAAAGGATAAATTTTTGAGGCTACTGATTCACCCCCCCCCTCTTAGTTATTACTAACAATTGGTATTAGAGCTTGTGTGCTTAGAAGGAAGGTTTCAAGACCTAATTCAAAGATCACAAGATGAACAGATGAGATGTGCCCAAGTTGAACAAAGATAATTTTGCTTCATGGAAAAGTAGAATAAGACTCAACCTATCAGGTATTAGTAATGATGTTACTCAATTTCTTGAAATTGAATATGTGTTGCCCACATGAGCATGAACAATTGAACAAATGAGAGAGAAGCATGAACATAAGGGCATGATGATAGAGCTTTCTTCTTCACTCTCCGATGCTAAATTTGAGGATGTCCAAGAATGAAAATTTGCAAAGAAGATGTGGGACAAATTGAAGCTTGTACATGGTGGTGAAAAAAATGTTTTGAGAGCCAAGGCAGAAAGCCTTAGGGGAAAGTTTGATGATCTCAAAATGAAAGAAGGAGAAAACATCACTCAGTACAGCACAAAAATTAAAGAGGTTTTCAATGCTATCTGAGGAGTTTGAGGTGCACTAGAGGAAGATACTGTGGTAAGTAAAATTCTAAGAACCTTACTGCCTACCTATGTTATTACAATATCTGCCATTCAAGAAATGAGAGCAGTAGAAAATAGCAATGTTACTCTAGACGGTTTAATTGGAAGACTGATTTCATTTGAAATGAATAACTTTGATAATAGTGTCTTACCAAACATAGAGTCTGCATTCAA
The DNA here is from genome assembly GCA_018584345.1 of Thuja plicata. Taxonomy (NCBI): domain Eukaryota; kingdom Viridiplantae; phylum Streptophyta; class Pinopsida; order Cupressales; family Cupressaceae; genus Thuja; species Thuja plicata. The sequence continues at coordinate 3,242,566 of MU226059.1, read as the reverse complement.
AACTTCTATGAGAATAAGTAAATCAAGTCATAAAGACACTATAAGAAAAGATAGTAATAGTGAAAATGAAAAAGATGATCTTGATGAAACTGAAGCACTTATGGCCAAAAGAATGCAGAGAGGCAAAGGTAAATACAAATTTAAATTACCACTTGTTTGTTTTAATTGCAAAGAGATTGGACACTTTTCTATAAGTTTTACTAACAAACCAAAAGATGAAAAAAGTAATGACAAATCTTTTGAGAAAATGTCTGACAGAGGTGATTATAGAAGCTACCAATAATCAGAAAGAAGAGATGCCCGAGACTACAAGGAAAAAGGAAAGATGGTCAGCTACCTAGAAAAATGCAAGGATGATGATACTGACACCGAATCTGATGAAGATATTGAGATGGTGTTTGTGGCTATAAAGGATGATTAAGATGATGATGAAGAAAGGTATGTAGGAAAAGCTCTCATAAAATTAGTAAAAATGATGTTTGGATCATAGATAGTGGCTGAAATCATCATATGATTGGTGATAAGCAAAAGTTTGAGACTTTTTAATACTACAAAGGTGGATCAATAAGAATGGGAAATGACACACCTTGTCCAGTTGAAGGTAGAGGAACAATAATGTTGAATAACTAGATAAAATGTGAGAACGATTATTGGGTAAATGGATTGATTTATAATCTATTGAGTGTTTCTCAGTTGAATAATTCAGGTCACAAAGTAGCATTTGAAAATAAGAAGGCAAATATCTTCAACAAATCTAGAAATCTGATTGGTATCGGTGAGCAGACAAAAGGTAACTTATTCTATCTCAATGATATTGACTCCTCTTCTTTGATTGCTACAAACAAGGAGATATGGTTGTGGCACAAAAGATTGTGTCATGTGAATTTTGACAACATGATTAAAATTAACAAAAAGAGAAATGTCAAAGGCTTACCGACAATGACCAAGTTGATGTGGACAACAGTCATGATGCTGCTACAAAACCAGCTTGGCTCTATTCTAAGATCTTTCTCCTAGATCCCTTAGGGTGTTCACAACCCTAAACTGAGGTAAGTCACTCTCAACTTCACCTCCTCTTCAAGACTCAGTCCCCATCAAAGTGCTTTTCATCTTCTTCTTGTTGAACCTACACAAATAGATTCATTCTTCTCACTTATTCAGTGTTTCCTGAACATTGATTTCATTTTCTTCCCTAGCCGGACTATTACCAAGCTCACCTAGGGAAAGATCTCCATACTCTTTACTATTGCTTCTCCTACAGAAAATAAAAATGAAACTATGTACAAGGGCTCCTCTCGAGTTCCATCCCAACACATGACTCTCACCATAGATTTAGGAATCTCAAGGGGCCATTACTGGTCACAACCCAGAATGGGTGAAGAACTAAGAACTTACAAAACAGTAAGTAAAGTAACTAATCTACTTGCATGAAAAATGAATAAAGAAGTTTGATATCCACTAAACACACTATCTACAACTTCTCATTACTAGAAATAAAACAAAACAGTACAATAATATGCAACTCTATGATTTCCTGTAGCTTCTCTTCTTTTTCAGTCTCTACTCTCTAAACTATCTAAAATGAAGGCTTGGGATGTTATTAATAACCATCCTCTCATTGAAATGACCCCTAAATGCCCACATATTTGCAAGAATCTCTTTAGGAACCATTGCAACTGACCATACTATCCATAAAAGACAAGATTCACTTCTCGCGGGCCGTTACGACTGACTTTACCAACCAACAGTAATGCAAAACTGACCAGCAGTATAAATCAGTGCCAATGATAATCAACGGTGTTAGCAAATAGTGATAACTGATGGTGTTAGCAGACAATGTTCACCGATGGTGTTAGTAAACAGTGATAACCAACGGTGTTAGTACACAGTGTTCACCGACGGTGTGAGCAAACAGTGTTAGCCAACGGTGTTAGCAAACAGTGTTAGCCAACAGTGTTAGCAAACAATGTTCACCGATGGTATTTATCGAGCACCAAAGAAAATGAGTGCCAGCCATACTTAGCAGCTTACCAAAATTTCCAGATGCCTTGGCTGGGTTTCTAGAGGCTTACAAACTACCTAACATCCAGACATAACTAAAATAAACCAACTAAGAAGCCTATCTAGACATGGATTGATCTAGTCATATCCATCTTAGGGAAAACAAAAGACCTTCTAAGGTCCACACAAAATCTCCTGACTTGGATAGAGTCAAAACATGCCAGAAATAAAGAGGTAAGGGTTTGAGCTAGGTGTGTTCCTGCACCATACTCCCCCAAACAAAAGAAAGGTTAATCCATCCTTGGATTGAGCATGTTTGGATCAAAGCCCAACCTCTTGAAATCTGTTTCATTGATCCAAGTAGCATCAACATCTTGTTTTTCATGCCATTTGACAAGGTGCACCATATACTCTTTGTTCCTAGTCTTCTTGTAGACCCTTGAGTCTAGTATCTTTTCAGCTGTCATAGATGGAATAGGGGCTAATTCAAGATCTTTCACCTCTTTTATTACCTCTTGAAGGTTCTAATCAACCTCTTTAATTGGTCCTTTGTATGCTATCAAGTCTGCAATGTTGAAAACTGGTGACAACCCAATGTCTTCAGGAAGCTCCACCTTGTATGCATTTTTTCCATACTTTGCAAGTATCTTATATGGACCTAGCCTCTTCATCTGTAGCTTGTGAGGAACACCTTTTTTAAGCCTATGTTTGTTCAAGTGTACCATCACAAAGTCTCCAATCTGAAATTGAACATCCCTCTTTGTTGCATCCACCTTTTTCTATACTTTGTCAGCATTTTCAATTAAATTATTTCTCACACTTTCATGTACTTCCCTCATTGAATGAGAAAAGTCCTCAACATATCCACTACCATGCATTCCTTCCTTCAATTCTCTAAGCTCAAAAATTCCTCTTGGGTGGAATCCATAAACTGCTTCAAAAAGACTCTTACCAGTTGATTTGTTCACTGTATCATTGTATGTATATTCAACTTGTCCAATGAGTTGGTCCCATGTTTGACCACACTCCTTTATGAGGCATCTTAGTAAGTTACCAAGACTCCTATTGACCACCTCTGTTTGACCCAAAAGACAAGTAAGTGCCCAGATTTTTCTATAAGGCCTTCCAAAAATGGCTCATGAATTTGTTGTCCCTGTCTGAAACAATACTAAGTGGGAGTCCATGTATCCTCACCACTCCACTTAAAAACAACTGTGCAATGTTACAAGCATCATGAATGGTCTTACAAGGTATAAAATGTGCCATCTTGCTAAGTCTGTCTACAACAACATAAATACTATCATATCCCTGCCTTGTTCGGATCAAACCAACTACAAAATCCATGCTTATGCATTCCCATGGTCTGGTTGGGATTAGAAGTGGCTGATAAAGACATGCATTTGAAGATGTGCCTTTTTCTTTTTGACACACTACACAACTCTCAACATATTGTCTAGCATCTCTATTCATTCTAGGCCAGAAATAGAATCTAGTGACTAGCTCCTTAGTCTTACTGACTCCAAAATGACTACAAAGTGCTCCATTATGTTTTTCTTGAATCAAATTCTCTCTCATAGACCCTTTAGGAACACAAAGTTGACCTCCTTTAAACAACAAATCATTCTGCAAAGTATATTCAAAAAACTCACCATGAAAGTTATTTTTAAACTCCTTGCATACCTTGTAGATTTGGGCTAAATATTCATCTTCAGCATATAGGTCTTTGAAGCTATCAATACCTATGATTTGTAGCTGAAATTCTTGGACTATGAGCAACCTTCTACTCAATGCATCAGCAACCTTGTTTTGTACTCCCTTTTTATGCTTGATATTGAAAGTGTAGGATTGTAGATACTCCACCCACTTCATGTGTTTGTTGCTAAGTTTGTCTTGAGAGTTAAGGAAGTTGAGAGCTTGGTTATCAATATATAGTATGAACTCCTTTTGCAGAAATTAGTACATCCACTTCTTGAGTGCTTGGACTAGAGCATACAACTCTAAGTCATAAGAAGAGTACTTCTTATTTGCATCATTTAGCTTCTCACTATGGAAAGCTACTGGTCTTCCTTCTTGGCTTATGGCAGCCCTAATGGCCACATTATTTGCATCAAATTCTACTGTAAAAAGCTTATCAAAACTTGGAAGAACTAGAGAAGGCAACTCTGCTATCTTCTCCTTGAGTGTTTCAAACCCTCAGTCAGCTTGTGGTGTCCATTGAAACTTTGTCTTCATCCCACCTTAGATGGTGTCTAACATGGGTCCACAAATCCCACTGAAATGTCTAATGAACTTTCTATAATACTGAGCTAAACCATGGAAACTTCTCACCTCAATGGCAGCCTTGGGAGTAGGCCAACTTAGAATGGCATCCACCTTTCCTTGGTCTATTTTGAGGTTACCCTGCGACAAAAAAAAACCAAGATACACAAGCTCCTCCTTCATGAAGTCACACTTCTCCAAATTGATCATTAGATTTTCATCATGTAATTTCTTGAAAACAATTTTCAAATGCCTAATATGCTCCTCCTTACTTCTGCTAAAAACTAAAATGTCATCTAGGTAGACAACAACAAACTTACCAATATATTCTAACAATACCTCATTCATAAGCCTCATAAAATATTAGGGATCATTAGACAACCCAAATGGAATTACAAGCCATTCATACAAACCTTCAATAGTTTTGAAGGCTGTCTTCCATTCATCTCCTTAATTTATCTAGATTTGGTGGAAGCCACTCTTAAGATCAACCTTACTGAAGTACTTTGCCTCCCCTAAACAATCCATTAGATATTCAATTCTGGGTATTGGAAACCTATACCTAATGGTGATTCTATTTATGGCTCTAGAATCATGACAAAGTCTCCAAGCTCCTCCTTTCTTAGGTGCTAAAATAGTAGGGACTGCACATGGACTTACTCTCTTTCTAATTAGGCCTTGGTCTAATAACCCTCTGATTTTCTTGGCTATTTTCTCATTGTGTTCAGGGGTCATCTTATAGGCATCTTTGTTGGGTAAGGTAGCTCCTCAAATGAAGTTAATCTTGTGGCTAACAAGTCTCTTGGGAGGTAGGGCAGTGGGCTTGCCATCATTCACAATATCTCTATACTCTTCAAGTATTTCTTTTACCTCATTCAGTATTTCTGATTTCTTGACAATAGCTTCATCTTTTGGCTTCAATACTAAAGTGAATTCAAATCCTTCTCCTTCTCATAGAGTCTTCAAAAACTCCTTCTCAACAACCATGAGCACACTTGGACTTTATATCTTCATCTCTCCTTCTATTAGTGAATGAATTTTGAAAGTCAATCCATCTTCCTTAAATGAGTATGCATTCTTGGTTAAATCATGCATGGCTTGCCTATCAAATTGCCATGGCCTTCCAAGTAGAAGGTGGCATGCATCCATAGGAAGAATGTCACATAGAACTCTATCTTTATACTTTCCAATGGTGAACTCTACCCAAGCTTGTTCTCCTACAAACACATGTTGTCCTTTGTTGAGCCATGTAACCTTATATGGGTTTTCATGTGGAATCCTTTTCAAATTTAACTTGGTGGCTGCCTCTTCACCAATGATATTATCAGTTGAGCCTGAATTAATAATGACTCTACACACCTTTCCTATGATCTTACACTTCACTCTAAAGAGTGTCCTTCTTTTGCTTGGTTCTTCTTTGCTTGGCTCTCTGATTAATGTCCTCTTTATCATGAGGATATCACCTTCCTCTGATTCTAAAGGTACCTCAGATGGCTTGCTGGTACAATTTGATTCTTCTTGGACAGAGTTAACTCTATTTCCACCTCCTTGAGAAGTAGAACCCTTTTTAGGACACCTATAGGTAGGATTCCCTAGCTTATTGCAGTGGTAGCACTTCATGGTGGCAAAGTAGGATGCTCCTCTTCCTTGATTGCTACTAATCCTTCCTCTCCAACTAGTGTTAGAACCTCTATCTCTGTTGGAACCTCCTCTATTTGAGTTTCCTTCCTAATTTTCAGTGAGCTTGTTCTCACTTTGCTACCTTGAATCTAATCCTCTTCCACCATAGCCACCTTTTTGTCTTCCTTCTCTACCTCTTCCTCTTCCTCTGAAGTTTGATTCTGATTTACTTTTGTTCTTCTCTTCCACTTTTAATGCAAGTTGGAAACACTTATGGACGGTTGTGTGAGTCCACAAACTAATTTACTCTTGGATATTACATTTTAGGCCTCCAAGATACCTAGCTACCTTGATAGTCTCATCCTCTTGGAATATTGACCTTAAGCACAACTTCTAGAATTCTTCAGTATACGTAGCCACATCCAAATACTTTTGCTTCAAACTCTGCCTCTTCTTGTGTAGCTAGATTTCATAATCTTCAGGTAGGTATTGCTCCTTTTACTTGTTTAACATGGCCTTCCAATTTGAAATTGGATGCTTACCCCTCTTCTCCCTCTCTTCTTGGAGATATTTCCACCATGTTAATGCTGAACCTCTTAACCTTGATTTTGCAACTTTTACCTTCTGTGCTTCAGTTACGCCCTCACATTCAAAAATATTCTCAATACCTTCTATCCATTCCACAACTAGTTCACTGTTCATTTTTCCATTAAAGAATGGAATTCCTTCAAGAATTTTGCCTCCTAGGGCTCTGAGAGCTTTTAGAAATGGATCCTCATTCATTGGAGGGTCTGGTTTAGGTATCAAGTCTTCTTCATCAACTTTCTGCTTCCCTCTGCTACTGCTGACTTCATCTCCATCTTTGCTTTTAGTTGCATATGCAACTTCTTGAAGTTTTACCTTCATCTCATCCAGGGCTTCTTCAAGGAGTCTACTCTTTTCCCCTTGATCCTCTATCACTCTCTTCTGTTCATCTACTTCCTTTGCAAGCTCAACATTGGTGACCATCTTGTTTTCACCTACTGATATTGTTGGCTGGAACATCTATCACAAGCCCAATAAATTTAGGCTATGATACCAATCTGATGTGGACAGCAGTCTTAATGCTGCTACAGAACCAGCTTGGCTCTATTCTGAGATCTTTCTCCTAGATCCCTTACGGTGTTCATAACCCTAAACTGAGGTAAGTCACTCTCAACTTCACCTCCTCTTCAAGACTCAATCCCCATCGAAGTGATTTTTATCTTCTTGTTGTTGAACCTACACAAATAGATTCATTCTTCTCACTTATTCAGTGTTTCCTGAACATTGCTTTCATTTTCTTCCCTAGCTGGACTATTACCAAGCTCGCCTAGGGCAAGATCTCCATACTCTTTACTATTGCTTCTCCTACAGAAAACAAAAATGAAACTATGTACAAGGGCTCCTCTCATGTTCCATCCCAACACATGACTCTCACCATTGATTCAGGAATCTCAAGGGGCCATTACTGGTGACAACCTAGAATGGGTGAAGAACTAAGAAATTACAAAACAAAAAGTAAAGTAACTAATCTACTTGCATACAAAATGAAAAAAGAAGTTTGATATCCACTAAACACACTATCTACAACTTCTCATTACTAGGAACAAAACAAAATAGTACAATAAGATGAAACTCTATGATTTCCTGTAGATTCTCTTCTTTTTCAGTCTCTACTCTCTAAACTCTCTAAAATGAAGGCTTGGGATGTTATTAATAACCATCCTCTCATTGAAAAGACCCCTAACTACCTACATATTCACAAGTATCTCTTTAGGAACCATTACAATTGACCATACTATCCATAAAAGACAAGATTCACTTCTCATGGGCCGTTACGACTTACTTTACCAACCAACAGTAATGCAAAATGGACCACCAGTCTGAATCAGTGCTAGTGATAACCGACGGTGTTAGCAAATTGTGATAACCGATGGTGTTAGTAGACATTGCTCACTGACGGTGTTAGAAAACAGTGATAACTGACGGTGTTAGCATACAGTGTTCACCAACGGTGTTAGAAAATAGTGTTAGCAGATAGTGTTCATTGATGGTATTTACCAAGCTCCAGAGAAAATGAGCGCCAGTCATACTTAGCAGCTTACCAAAAGTTCTAGATGCCTTGGTTGGGTTTCTAGAGGCCACATCCACACATAACTAAAATAAGCCAACTAAGCAACCTATCTAGACATGGATTGATCTAGTCATATCCACCTTAGGGAAAAAAAAAAAGACCTTCTAAGGTCCACACAAACTCTCCTAACTTGGCTAGAGTCAGTACATACCAAAAATAAAGAGCTAAGGGTTTGAGCTAGGTGTGCTCCTGCACCACAAGCCTGACAACATCATGTGTAAAAAGTGTCAAAAAGGTAAAATGACAAAGTCTAGTTTCAAAAGCAAAATTCATACATCTGATGGAATTCTAGAATTAGTCCATACTGATTTATGTGGACCTATGAGTACATAGAGTTATTATGGAGATAGATATTATATTCTCTTTGTTGATGATTACTCTAGAATGATGAGAGTCATGTTTCTAAAAGATAAATATAAAGAATTCAAGATGTTTAAATGGTATAAGGATTTGGTAGAGAAACAAAGTGGTAAGGATCTAAAATGTTTGAGATCACATAGAGGAGGTGAGTTTATATCAGATGAATTCACTAACTTTTGTAATGAGCGTGGTATAAGAAGACAAGTTTTTGCACAAAGAACACCACAACAAAATGGGCTTGTTGAAAGAAGGAACAGATTAATAGTTGACTGTACTAGAACACTGATGATAGAAAAAGGAATCACGCAAATATTTTGGAGAGAAGTACACACTAAATAGAGTACAACTGAAGAAAGACACCAAGAAGACACCTTATGAGCTATGGTATGGATACACACCCACTGTGAGTTATTTCAAAAATTTTGGCAGTCAATGTTATATCTTAAAAGATGATAGAAATAAAAAAATTGACTCCAAGATTGATGAAGGAATTTTTATAGGGTATTCTACCAAGAGAACGGCTTACAAATGTCTAAACAAAGGCTCTAAGAAAATTATTGAAAGCGCAAATGTAAAGATAGATGAATTTGCAAAGAAGAATGAACAAGAAAGCACTAAAGAACCAGAGGACTACAATAAGTTCACTTAAAATGAGGAACCTAACACTCTACCCTACCAAAAATGTAGAGCACCTGAGATGCAAATCACTGCTCCAGAACATCAGGCTGCAAATATCGACAGTCAGGATAATGATCAAGAAAATGTGCAAGGTGATGAAGAATAGAAAAAAGATCAAAATAATGATCAAGCTAATAGACAAAGGATTGTACCTGTACTTGCAGTATATTTAAGAAAGAATCATCCAGAGGTCTAGATCATAGGAGAAAAGAAAGTTGGTACAAGAACAAGAAGTAAGTCTTTAAACTCAAGTTGCTTAATTTGTGAGTTTGAGCCAAAATCAGTCAATGCTGCACTAGATAATGAGGAATGGATAAGTGCTATGAATGTTGAGATTGAGCAGATTGAGAAGAACAAAACATGGTCACTTGTGCCAAGACTAGATGACAAGAATGTCATCGGTACAAAATTGATATTCAGGAATAAATTGAATGAGAATGGATAAGTCACAAGGAACAAAGCAAGACTAGTATGCAAAGGGTATGTACAAGAGGAAGGTATAGACTATGGAGAGACCTTTGCACCCATTGCTAGGCTAGAAGGAGTGAGAATACTACTTGCGTATGTTGCATACAAAGGATTCAAAGCATATCAAATGGATGTCAAGTCAACATTCCTAAATAGAATACTTTAAGAAGAGGTATACATTGAGAAACCAGAAGGGTTTGTAGATCCAGACAAGAGGAACATGGTATGTAGACTTAACAAAGCCTTGTATGGATTAAAACAAGCTCCAAGAGCCTGGTATGAATGACTTCATTCCTATCTAATAAATATTGGATTCATAAGGAGTAGTGAAAACAACAATCTTTATTTAAAAGAAGATATTGATGCTAACACTTTGATTGCTAAAATATTTGTTGATGACATCTTATTTGGAGGCAATGATATGCTATGCAAATCATTTGCTGATGAGATGAGAAAAGAATTCAAGATGTCTATGTTTGGAGAGATCACGTTCTTTCTTGGTCTACAAATCATTCAACAAAGTGAAGGCATTTTCATTACACGGTCCAAGTACATCAAAGAGATCCTTAAGATATTTAAGATTGAAGAATCCAAACCAGTTGGAACACCGATGCCTACTGGAAGTAAGTTGACAAAGGAGGACAAGACAACAGTGGTAAATCAAACTTTGTACAGATTAATGATTGGAAAACTCATGTATGTTGTACATACTAGACCAGATATTGCACATGCAGTAGGAATTGTTGCTAGATTTTTTGCTAACCCCAGGGAATCACATATGATTGCTATGAAAAGAATCCTAAGATATCTAAAGAATACTGAGGAATTCAGCTTATGGTATAGAAGAAAAGGAAAATTTGAACTAAAGGTGTTTACCGATGTTGATTGGGCTAGAAATCTTGATGACCGAAAGAGCACAACTGGAGGAGAATTATTTATTGGTGATAGACTTGTCACATGGATTAGTAAGAAGCAAGGACGCATCTCCCAGTCTATTGCAGAAGTAGAGTATGTTGCTGCTACTACAAATTTCTCAAATATTGCATGGATCAAACAACTACTTGAAGGCATGCATATGAAGATCTTAGAACCAGTAATTATCTATTGTGATAACACCAGTGCAATAAATATTTCCAAGAATCCATTCATGCATGCAAAGACTAAACACATTTCAATCAAGTATCATTATTTGAGAGAACAAGTTCAAGAGAAAGAAGTGACACTTGAGTATGTGCAATCAAAAGAATAGTTGTCCGATATCTTCACCAAGCCAGTGCCCGAAGATACATTTGAGTACCTGAGAAAGAGACTAGGGGTCAAACCCTTGTCTACCAGTTAGTAAAAGATTGAAGGCTATAATAGCCTATATATTTTTAGAATATCAGAAATGTTGATGCAAGCAAAGATAAGAACTTCAAAGCTACATCTATATATAGACAGGTATATATCAGAACCAAGCACCAGAGCATAATGTTGTATTGCTGATGGATAAGGGAAATTCAAGGAATATATTACAGATAAGAGGAAAATGATTATTTGAAATGAATGTCAAATATTCAAAAAAAATTGGCAACAGACACTGTTTCAATATTTGATTGGCATTGTTGTCAAAGGGAGAGAGATTATCCATATTATCACATTCTTGTGAGAAAAGGAAGAGAGATTATCCATTATCAGATCACTCCAATAGGGAGAGATTATATCCTAAGGGAGAGAAAATTATATGAAAGATTACACAAAGAGAAATTTGTTGAAAAGAGGAGAAGACATCAAAGAAGAATTTGACACCAGAGGAGATTCAACACATCAGAAAACAAAAACTGCAAGAATCAAATCTAAGCTAAAATAGAGCTTACCAAAGTTCAGACATTTATTGGTTATCAAACAAAGATTGGTAGTTTGATGAATCTCAACAATTGTATTTCATATTGTATTAGATATAGTATAGTGTGATAATATAAGTTTTGTTGCCATCAATGCCAAAGGGAGAGATTGATGACATATAATTGATTGAATGTTTGATAATGCTAAAATTGATGATAATGCAAGGCATTAAATCAGTTAATGGTTTTTATTATCATTGATGTGAACTTGATATAATCTATATGGTCATGTACATAATGCCAAAGACTTCAGAGAATCAATGGAACAGAGGTTATGCTTTCAACAATGTATAAAAGTCAAGTATTCACTAAGTGACAAACAACACCAACCGAGTGCACACCATCAGTAAAGCCAAAAAAGAAAAGTCACAGTGATACCCGACCTACTAAAGATAGTGTTTCTCGATGAAGCAAACCACAGGTTGCCCGATGAACTGAAGACAGTGTTGCCCGACGAGTAAAAATACAACAATGCCCAATGGACAGAGATCCCAAAGCTAATTGGAGTCACACCAATGGAACTGCCAGTTGCAACTGACGACTAACTGAATAGTTGACCGATGAAATAGAGAGTTCAGAAAATGAAAAAATATCTAGCTGAAAAGAGCTAAAGATAGACTTAACTAGTTGTTTTCATTGTTTTATTCGACCAGAGTTAAGTGATTGATTTAAAGAAGATTTGTACAGTTGGCAAGAAGATAACTATGAGATAAATCAGGAGTTATGCTTTAAATCAGATTGGCTAGATTGTTTTTCACGCTAAAAATCAAGAATCAAGAAATAATGAATATCATGTCTATATAAGAAACAAACTTAACTCATTTCCATATACAACAAGGGGAGTGAATAAAAAAGAAGATACTGAAGATAAACTGATGAAGGATAACTTCATGTAGTACTAATAAATCAAGTTGAAGGAAGAGCTAAGGAATTCTGCAGACGCCAACAAACAGTGAGCACATCATCACAGAGCACAAAGTGTGGAGAACAAAGAATTGAATTGATATATTGATCAGAGAGGTAATGTACTTAAATAGATCTGAAAATATGCAATTCAAGTTGCATTAGAAATAGGTCATTTTGTTTGAGTTTAACCATTGAAGCATCAAGTCTCTTAACAGAGTAGGACTTAACAGTCATATATATTGAGGTACATCCTAAGGAGTGCCAAAAAGGTTGATTCATGAAAGTAGCACTAGATTTGCCTAAAGCCTATTGACAGTCTAAGAAAGAGGTTGATTCAAGGATGGAAGAAAACTAAGTTTCCCGATACTAAGTGACAACCTATATGTATAAAATCCTCTAACAAGGTTACACCTAACAGTGTGTTTGTAACCTTTAACAGGGTTGTCTCTTAACATGGCTCAGTTTAGAAGAGTGAAAATTTGGGGTACCGGTACTAGTGGTTTTTCCCTCAACAGGGTTTCCACATTAAAATTCAAGTGTTATGTGTGTATGTTTTATTACTTTACTATTTTACATTACACATATGCATTTCTGGATATATCGGTATACTCTTCTTATTTACTGTATTTCGGTAAATAGTTATAGTGCATATTGGTAATCAAAGAGAATAAGGACATACAAGGAAAACTGACAAACAGTTAATCATCATAAGTATTTCATGACATGCATCTTGTAGGGACTTAATAATC
>MU226059.1:3145188-3227343 GCA_018584345.1 Thuja plicata | reverse complement strand
ACATATATATATATATATGTATATATATATGTATATATGTATACATATATATATATACATATATATACACATATATATACACATACATATATGTATATATATATGTATGTATATGTATATATATATATATGTATATATGTATATGTATATATATATGTATCAACAAAAAAATATATAAGTATTATTTGACACAAAATCGGTAATCTTGAGTAAAAATACTGATTGTGGTCTAGCCCGAGAGATAGAGGGGTCCAAATCCATCATAAAAGTTGTTCCTCAAATAATATAATTTATTTATACACATCGAAACATTTTTCAAAGAAGGTTCCAAAGGTAACATGTACAAAAAAATTAAAAGTAGGTTACTAGTCAATCCAAAAAAAACTTTCTAAAACCTATATCGTCAATTAAAGCATGGCCAACTATGGTAAAATCATCATCACCCTCTTTTGATTATTTTCATAACCTCTATAAAAAATAATAATATTAAAATCAAATTAGGTCACAAATATATGAATCATCCAAGAGCCAATAGAGAGGACAATGTAGCACTTGTGACACAAAATATTCACCTATAGAGAAAACCATCAAAAGATATCTAAAATAAAAATACTACATGAACCATTTGGACATGTCCAAAAACTGCATAGCCTAAATTCCTAATGCAGAGAAATGAAAAGTATTCTTTGAGCATATCTAATCATTCTTGACAACCAGCCATGTTCTTAGCCAAATAACGCATCATATATCTGTCAAATATTCGGTTGATGACCTAAAAAATGATAGTGTAATATTCATATTCAGTCATTATAACCAGAGCTACAAGCCACCATTTTTTGATACAAATGAACACTTGAAAATAATTCTCCCATAAGGTATTCAAATACTATTTCCTACATATTCTTTCCTATCATATTTCTATCTTCTGAATATATAAAAAACAATTACTAAAATTATTAGAAGCTATAAACATGCAATGCTAAGCATCAAACATCATACTTCAAATATTCTTCATCAATCATTCAATAGTCACAATATTTTTTAAATTCTTATTAATCAATCATTGTCACATACTGAACAAATTTTCTTCACATCTTCTTCATATATCAATGTCACAACCTCTATAAATTTCAAACCTCAACAAGATGAAATCAATGCCATGTGATGTGGATAGAAGTCTTGTTGCTGCTACAGAACTAGCTTGGCTCTGTTCTGAGATCTTTTTCCTAGATCCCTTAGGGTGTTCAAAACCCCAAACTAAGGTAACTCACTCTCAAATTTACCTCCTCTTCAAGACTCAGTCCCCATCGAAATGATTCTCATCTCCTTCTTAATTTAACCTACACAAATAGATTCATTATACTCATTCAATCAATGTTCTCAGAACATTGCTTTCATTCTCTTCCCTACCCGGACTATTACCAATCTTGCCTAGGGTAAGATCTCCAGGCTCTTTGCTATTGCTTCTCCTATAAAAAACAAAAAGGAAACTATGTACAAGGGCTCCTCTCAAGTTCCATCCCAACACATGACTCTCACCATGGATTTAGGAATCTCGAGGGGCCATCACTGCTTACAACCCAGAAAAGGTGAAGAACTAAAAACTCACAAAATAGAAAATAAAGTAACTAATCTACTTGCACACAAAATGAACAAAGAAGTTTGATATCCACTCACTTAGCACACTATCTGCAACTCCTCATTAATAGAAGTAAAACAAAATAGTACAATAATCTGCAACTCTGTGATTTCCTCTAGCTTCACTTTTCCTCTACAACCTCTACCTTCTCTAGATCTCTAAAAATGAAGGCTCTAGATGTTATTAGTAACCATCCTCTCATAGGAAACAACCCTAACAGTCCACTCATTCACAAGAATCTCTTCAGGAACTATTACACTAACCATACTATCCATAAAAGACAGGGTCTACTTTTCACGGGCCGTTACAACTAAATATTGCCGATCAACATCAATGCAAGTTGAGCTCCAGTATTGGCCAAGTTGCAGTGTTAACTTGGCTGCAGTGTTAACTTGGCATCAGTGTTAAATTGACATCAGTGTTAACTTGGCATCAGTGTTAATTCGGCATCGGTGTTAACTTGGCCTCATTGTTAACTCAGCATAACTATTAACTCAGCATCAGTGTTAACTTGGCAATGTTAACTTGGCCTCAGTGTTCGCTTGGTAGCTTATCAAAGGTTCAAGATGCCTTGGTTGGATTTCCAGAGGCTTCCAGACTACCTCACACTAACACAGAACTAAATAAAACCAACTAAGAAACCCATCTAACCATGGATTGACCTCATCATATCCATCTTAAGGAAATAAAACAAATGACCTTCTAAGGTCCACACACACTCTCCTGACTTGGCTAGAGTCAGTACATGCCAGAAATAAGGAGCTAGGGGTTGAATTAGGTGTGCTCCTGCACCATACTCCCCCAGAAAAAAGAAAGGTTAATCCATCCTTAGATTGAACATGTTTGGATCAATGCCCAACCTCTTGAAGTCTATTTCTTTGATCCAAGCAGCATCAACATCCTCTCTTTCCTGCCATTTTACAAGGTGCTCCATATACTCTCTATTCCTAGTCTTCTTGTAGACCCTTGAGTATAGTATCTTTTCAGCTTTCATAGATGGAGTAGGGGTTAATTTCAAATCTTTTACCTCTTGTATTACCTCTTGAAGATTCTAATCAGCATCTTGAATTGGTCCTTTGTATGCTATCAAATCTGGAATGTTGAAAACCGGTGACAACCCAATGTCTTTAGGAAGCTCCACCTTGTATGCATTATTTCCATACTTTGCAAGTATCTTAAATGGACCTAGCCTCTTCACCTATAGCTTGTGAGGAACACCTTTTTGCAACCTATGTTTGTTGAAGTGTATCATCACAAAGTCTCCAATCTGAAACTGAACATCCCTCTTTGTTGCATCCACCTTTTGCTTTAGCTTTTCAGCATTCTCAATCAAGTTCTTTCTCACACTTTCATGTACTCTCATGGCATGAGAAAATTCCTCAGCATATCCACTACCATGCATTCCTTTCTTCAATTCTCTGACTTCAAAAATCCCTCTTGGGTGAAAGCCATACACAATTTCAAAAGGACTCTTACCAGTTGATCTATTCACTGTATCATTGTATGCATATTCAGCTTGTCCAATGAGTTGGTCCCATGCTTGACCATACTCCTTTGTGAGGAATCTCAATAAGTTACCAAGACTTCTATTGACCACCTATGTTTGGCCATATGTCTGTGGATGATAGGCAGATCCAAAAGACAATTTAGTGTCGAGCTTTTGCCATAAGATCTTCCAAAAATGGCTCATGAATTTATTGTCTCTATCTGAAACAATACTGAGTGGGAGTCCATGTATCCTCACCACTCCACTAAAAAATAACTGAGCAATGTTACAAGCATCATGAATGGTCTTACAAGGTATAAAATGTGCCATCTTACTAAATCTCTCTACAACAACAAAAATACTGTCATATACCTACCTTATTATTGGCAAACTAACTACAAAATCCATGCTTATGCATTCCCATTGTCTGGTTGGGATTGGAAGTGGCTGGTAAAGACCTGCATTTGAAGATGTGCCCTTCTCTTTTGGACACACTACATAGCTCTCAACATACTGTCTAACATCTCTATTCATGCTAGGCCAAAAATAAAACCTAGTGACTAGCTCTTGAGTCTTACTGACTCCAAAATGACCACTAAGTGCTCCATTGTGCTTTTCCTAAATCAAATTCTCTCTTATAGACCCTTTAGGAACACAAAGTTGACCTCCTTTAAACAATAACTCATTCTGCAAGGTATATCCAGAAAACTCATCATGACAGTTGTTTTTAAACTCTTTGCATACCTTGTAGATTTGGGCAAAATCTTCATCTTCAGCATATAGGTCTTTGAAGCTATCAATACCTATTCTTTGTAGCTGAACTTTTTGGATAGTGAGTAGCCTTCTGCTCAATGCATCAACAACCTTATTCCATACTCCCTTTTTATGCTTGATATTGAAAGTGTAGGCTTTTAGATACTCCACCCACTTCATGTGCTTGGTGCTAAGTTTGTCTTGAGAGTTAAGGAAGCTAAGAGCTTGTTTATCAGTGTATACTACAAACTCCTTTGGAAACAAGTAGTGCCTCCAGTTCTTGAGTGCTTGGACTAGAGCATACATCTCTAAGCCATAAGAAGAGTACTTCTTCTTTGCATCATTTAGCTTCTCACTATGGAAAGCTACTGGTCTTCCTTCTTGTCTTATGACAGCCCCAATGGCCACATTACTTGCATCACATTCTACTGTAAAAACATTTTCAAAGCTTGGAAGAAATAGAGTAGGCAACTCTTCTATCTTCTCCTTGAGTGTTTCAAACACTTTGTCTACTCGTGGTGTCCATTGAAACTTTGTCTTCATCCCACCTTTGATGGTGTCTAACATAGGTGCACAAATTCCACTGAAATGTCTAATGAAATTTCTATAATATAGAGCTAAACCATGGAAAATTCTCACCTCAGTGGCAGCCTTGGGAGAAGGCCAACTTAGAATGACATCCACCTTTTCTTGGTCCATTTTTAGGTTACCCTGTGACAAAACAAAACCGAGATACACCATCTAATGCTTCATGAAGTCACACTTCTCCAAGTTGATCATTAGATTTTCGTCATGCAATTTCTTGAAAACAAATTTCAAATGCCTAATATGCTCCTCCTTAGTTTTTCTAAAAACTAAAATGTCATCTAGGTAGACAACAACAAATTTACCAATGCATTCTACCAATACCTCATTCATCAACCTCATAAAAGTTGAGGGAGCATTAGAAAATCCAAATGGAATTACAAGGCATTCATACAAATCTTTTGTAGTTTTGAAGGTTGTCTTCCATTCATCCCCTTCATTAATTATGATTTGGTGGTAGCTGCTCTTAAGATCAACTTTGCTGAAGTACCTTGCCTCCCCTAAATAGTCCATTAGGTCTTCAATTCTGGGTATTTGAAACCTATACCTAATGGTGATTCTATTTATGGCTCTAGAATCAGTACAAAGTCTCCAAGTTCCTCCTTTCTTAGGTGCTAAAATAGTAGGGACTGAACATGGGCTTATGCTCTTTCTAATTAGGCCTTGGTCTAATAACCCTCTGATTTGCTTGGCTATTTCCTCATTCTGTTGAGGGGTCATCTTATAGGCAGCTTTGTTTGGTAAGGTAGCTCCTAGTATGATGTCAATCTTGTGACTAACAAGTCTCTTAGGGGGTAAGGGAGTGGGCTGGCCATCATTCACAATATCCTTATAATCTTCCAGTATTTCTTTTACCTCATTTGGTATCTCTTCTTTCTTGACAACAACTTCATCTTTTGGCTTCAATACTAAAGAAAACCCAACTCCTCCTTCTTCTAGAGTCTTCAATAAATCCTTCTCACCAACCATGAGCATTCTTGGACTTGATGTTTTCACCTCTCCTTCTTCTATTAGTGACTGAATTTTTAAAGTCACGCCATCTTTCTTGAATGAGTATGCATTCTTTGTTCTATCATGCATGGCTTGGCTATCAAATTTCTATGGCCTTCAAAGTAGAAGGTGGCATGCATCCATGGGAAGAATGTCACATAGAACTCTGTCTTTATACTTTCCAATGGTAAATTATACCCATCCTTGTTCTCCTACAAACACATGTTGTCCTTTGTTGAGCCATGTAACATTGTATGGGTTTTCATGTGGAATCCTTTTCAAATTTAACATGCTGGCTACCTCTTCACTAATGATATTATCAGTTGAGCCCGAATCAATAATGACTCTACACACCTTTCCTATAATCTTGAACTTCACTCTAAAGAGTGATCTCCTTTGGCTTGGTTCTTCTTTGCTTGGCTCTCTAATTAAGGTCCCCCTTATCATGAGGTTCTCACCTTCTTCTAATTCTAATGGTACCTCAGATGGCTTGCTACTGCAACTTGATTCTTCTTGGACATAGTTAACTCTTTTCCCACCTCCTTGAAAAGTAGAACCTTTCTCAGGACACCGATATGCAGGATGTCCAAATTCCTAACAGTTGTAACACTTCATTGAAGAGAAGTAAGATCCTCTTCCTTGGTTATTAATTCTTCCTCTTGAACTACTATGTGAACCTCTTCCATGGTTATAACCACCTCTTGTGTTACTGGATTCTCCTTGATTCTCAGTGAGTTTGGACTCACTCGAATTTCTTCCTCCATATCCTCCTCTATGGCCTCTACTATCTCTTCCTCTTCCTTTGATATTTGAATCTTGTTTCTTCTTGAAATTTTCCTCCACTTTGAGGGCTAGCTGGTAACATTGGTGTATAGTCTTGGGCTTTAAGAGACTAATTTCCTCTTGGATACTCCACTTGAGACCATTCAAGTACCTAGCCACTTCCAGGCTTTCTTCTTCCATCACATGCGACCTTAAGCATAGTTTGTGAAATTCTTTGGTGTAGGAACTTACTTCTAAATATTTTTTTCTCAGATTCTGTCTCTTTTTGTGCAACTGCACTTCATAATCATCAAGAAGGTAAGTTTCCTTCATTTTGGCCACCATACCTTTCCAACTGGTTATGGGGCTCTTTCCTTCTTTTTCCCTCTCATCATGGACAAACTTCCACCAAGTGAGAGAAGTTCCTCTCAAGCTTGTCTTGGCTATTCTTACTTTCTGAGCTTTGGTCACATTATCACAGTCAAAGTGATTTTTGAGACCTTCTATCCATTCCATGATTAATTTTGGTTCCATCTTGCCACTAAATAGAGGCGAACCTTCTAAGGACTTACCACTCATTGCCTTCAATGCTTTCAAGAATGGCTCTTCTTGAAGCACAGGGTCTAGCTCTGGAATAATGTCTTCCTCTACCACTGCTTTACCCTTTCCATTAGCTTCTCTCATCCGTTAACTAAGTGCTGCAGTCCTAAGGTGTACTTCCAACTTAGTCGCCATTTCGGCTAACCATTCCTTCAGGAGTCTATTCTCCTCCTTTTTCTCTTCCACATCTTTTGCAAGTTCCGCATTGGTCACCATCTTGGATGAGTTGATAGACATTTCTACAGATAATATCAAAACAACACACACCCTTTTAGGGCTCTGATACCAATCTGATGTGGACAAAAGTCTTGTTGCTACTACAAAACTAGCTTGGCTCTATTCTGAGATCTTTTTCCTAGATCCCTTAGGGTGTTCACAACACCAAACTAAGGTAAGTCACTCTCAACTTTACCTCCTCTTCAAGACTCAGTCCCCATTGAAATGCTTCTCGTCTCCTTCTTTCTGAACCTACACAAATAGATTCATTCTACTCACTCAATCAGTGTTCTCAGAACATTGCTTTCATTCTCTTCCCTAGCCAGACTATTACCAAGCTCGCCTAGGGTAAGATCTCCAGACTCTTTGTTGTTTCTTCTCCTACAGAAAACAAAAAAGAAACTATGTACAAGGGCTCCTCTCGAGTTCCATCCCAACACATGACTCTCACCATGGATTCAGGAATCTCGAGGGGCCACCATTGCTTACAACCCAGAACGGGTGAAGAAATAAAAACTCACCAAATAGAAAATAAATTAACTAATCTACTTGCATACAAAATGAACAAAGAAGTTTGATATCCACTAAGCACACTATCTACAACTTCTCATTACTGGAAAAAAAACATTACAATAATGTGCAACTCTGTGATTTCCTGTAGCTTTTGTTTTCTTGTACAACCTCTACCTTCCCTAGATCTCTAAAAATGAAGGCTCTAGATGTTATTAGTAACCATCCTCTCATAGGAAACAACCCTAATGGTCCACTCATTCACAAGAATCTCTTCAAGAACCGTTACACTAACCATACTGTCCATAAAAGACAAGGTCCACTTTTCACAGGCCGTTACAACTTAATATTTTCGAGCAATAGTAATGCAAGTCGAGCTGCAGTGTTAACTTGGTATCAGTGTTAACTTAGCATCAGTCTTAACTTGGCATCAATGTTAAGTTGGCCTCAGTGTTAACTTGGGAGCTTATCAAAGGTTCAAGATGCCTTGGTTGGATTTCCAGAGGCTTCCAGACTACCTCACACTAACACATAACTAAAGGAAACCAACTAAGCAACCTATCTAACCATGGATTGACCTTGTCATATCCATCTTAGGGAAATAAAAAAAACTACCTTCTAAGGTCCACACACACTCTCCTGACTTGGCTAGAGTCAGTACATGCCAGAAATAAGGAGCTAGGGGTTGAATTAGGTGTGCTCCTGCACCACCATGCCAGCTCAGTTGACATCAATGAATATGAAATTAACAATGCTAAATTTGTCTCAATAACAATGCAAATCATAATGCTAACATTCATTTTAAATTAGGCATATAGCTTTGAAGACTTATTTCAAGAGGTACAATAAATGATCTAATTAATTTGGGAACGTTCCCTTTTTTGTTGCAATGGATTGTTTGTATGATTTTCCTTTAATATAAAAGGTTTACCTATATTTCCACCATATTTCATTTGATTTTAATATTATATTTTGACATCATATCAGTTTGGAAGTGGTGAAGGAGATCTTACATTACATAGTAGGATACATGTTAGAGTAGAACAAGGATATGGTTTGACTCACACATTTGTTTTCTTTGGGCCTATTCTTCATTCTAAATTTTTGTATTTAGAGGGTTGAGTGAAGAACTTTTGAGAGATATGGATATTTATGGTGAAATAGGTATTACATCTTTTGGATTGAAATATTTTCAAATTAGTGTACGTTTCATGTACACTATATAAGGAAGGAGCTAGCCACATCTTGTATATGAAGTACTATAGATAGACTTTGAATACTTTGATCTATTTTAAAATTTAACATTACTCATATGGTTAGATTTTTTGGATATATTTTTTACTATCCTCTATCATATCTTTTCTTGATGATATTGATGTGATGATTATTTTTCTAATTGATCTTGTTTGTAGTTATTGTTCATTGGTGTGTTTCTTTGACATATGAGGATGGATATACACTAACTTGATAACAAATTTAGAATTAATATGTTGATGTGATGAAGTTTTATCTATGTTGGCACACATTTCTTTGAAGTATGGTTAGCTTGGATAAATTCATATTTTTGTAGTTTCTCTTACAGGTGGTATGTGTATTGTAGTTACTGAAATCATTTATAATCATTTAAATATAATCCTTCTATCCATGTAGAGACTAGTGCAATTTTTAGTGATAGTTGATATGGTTCACCTTAGCATGTTCATTTTATTCAATATGTGGCATATTGGAGGATGTGAGGAGTGTTCTAATTTATGGTGGTTTTTATGTGATTTATAGGTGGGGAAACATCAATGATTCATGTCATCATTTAACCACAAGAATCCATGAAATTGAATTTTCAAGAGATATCTTTCTCCCAACTCACCTATTCTCCTTAAGGTAGTTACATTAACAAAGGAACACCACAAGAATGAGCCTCTGATACATCATAATATTAAGAAACATATTATACTCATATCACATGGGCCCTTCACCAAAACCCATATTATAAGTGAACAAAACATGCTTCTTGTCATCATAGACATCCTCCCTCAATAAGGTTACAATAACCTATCAATAGTTCAGTGCTTCACAAGGCCCAACTGATGGGGAGATTCCTCTTGAAGAGATTTATTTCTCTTCCTAAGGCTATCTCTTATCCTTCCTTGGGAAACTTATCTTTACCCTAACTAGAGGATTCTTCTATCAATCCTCTACTCCACTCAATCTCTCCAATCAACTTCAAACATTCTTCACTCCTTCACAACCTTCTATGCACTCATGGGGTCCTATCCAAGAAACTATGCTTCAATATTTATTTTTCATGGTAATTAGGTTTCCATCCTCCTTCTCCATAATTTTCAATAGGACTTAGAACCCATTTCACCAATTTTCATGGGTTTTGTAATCGAGTTCTTGACTCCTATGTTTTAGGCCTTGTAGCCTTTTTGCTCAATTAGGCCTCCTAAAACTTGAAATCTTGGAATTTCTTCTATTTTTTCATTAAAAAGCCTCCAAAATAAATTTTGATTCATTCTAAGATCAACCTAGGATTGACTATTTTATAGGTCTAGGTTCCTCCAAGTATCTGTACACTGTACTTTTAGGTAACCCATATTTTTAAGGGTTTTTAGGGCATGTAGACCAGTCTGCAACAAAAGAGTTCAAAATTACATCATATGGACACATATTCTCCTTTCCTTTCAACCAAATTATCATGTAACATTCCCCTACACTCTCCAACTTTGGATTGGCATAAACCAGTTGATCCAACCATTCTTGATCCCTCTACAACACTGCAAGCTACTAACTAGGTAACCATGGACTCACCTAGGGCTTGCTAGTAAAATTATCTCCTCTGTATAAAACAAACCATAAATGTATATTTAAATAGTATAAATATTTCCCAACTTGATTCCAAGTTTCCATAAGGATTCAACCAATGGAACTGAAGAAGGATCCATATTTACATAATTATACCTCTATTCAGGATAGTGAACCAATAAAAACAAAAGAATTTACAAAATGCTAAATAAATGAACTAACTTTCCCAATAAATTCCACAAAAAGTATCTAAATATAAATAAATAAATCCTCAATGCATAACAGATGACCATTAAATCCATTTGAGCATGGATGAAGGCTAAAAAGTGACTATGTGTTACAAAACCAATGGTTCTTCCAAATCAGTCCAAACAATCTAAAAATAAACCCTTAAATTAGGGTTTATTTAGTCTTATATAGTCCTCGTTCACATGCTAAGACCCTAAGGTCTGGATTTAGACCCATTTAAGGCTATTTGCAACTTTTTAGGAAAGTTTTCATGACAAATTTTCAAAGTTGCAAAGTTGTCATGAGCAACTTTTGCAATTTTTGCAATTTTGTCTTTCCACTACTCCTATCTTGCATAGTTGGATTTAAAATAAACATATTTGGTCCAAAACCATGTCTAGACTACATACAACCTCTTACCTTCCATTTTTTGAGTCTGGTCAACATTTTTACCAACTTTGACTCTCCTAACTCTTAGTGGAAAATAGACTAACTAGGACCTTTTTGGATTAAACCAAAAACAAGAACCTAAAAAATCATATTTATAAATAAATCCACACACCTTGGTATTTTATCATATTATTTATTCGTTGGTGGTTGGCTAGAACTACCTACAAGCCAAAATTGAACTAGGATCTTTACTAGGACCCTAAGGTGCTCCTGCAACATTCTCCCCCTGCAACAAGAAAGTTATGTTACCTGAGGTATGATGAGATTTAAGCTGATTCCATGCTTCTTTAAATCACCCTATGCTATCCAAGTACCCTCTAATTCAGGTTGATGATCCCACTTGACTAGATTCTACATGTAGATCTTGTGTCTAGTCTTCTTCCTCACTCTAGCATAAAGGACCCTTTTCTCTTGAGGCTTAGTCTGGACAAGTACATTAAGTTCTTCCATATCATTTTCCATGTATGTACTATACTCCTACTCATCTACTTTTGGACATTTGTATTTAGTTAAATCCTTGACATTAAAGATAGGAGAGATTGATATCTCCTTGGGTAGATCTAACTTGTAGGCATTAAGGTCATACTTAGCCAATACCTTACATTGGACAACTCTCCTCATCTGAATCTTGATAGGAATGCTCTTTTCTAGTATTACTTTTTTAAGGTACACCATCACCATGTCTCCTACTTCAAACTGTAAGTCTCTTCTCCCTTCATCCACCTTAGCTTTTAGCTATTGGTTTGCCTCCATTAGACTCTTCTTCACCTACTAATGGACCTATCTCATATATTGTGGAATGTAATTTTCATGTCCACTCACTCCTTCATGACCCTTTAACTCTCTGAGCTCACAAATTCCCCTTGCATGCAGTCCATACAAAATTTCAAATGGACTCTTACCTGTGGATCTATTTATACTTTCATTACAGGAAAATTCAGCCTATGGGATGACTTGATCCCATCCTGGACCATACTCCTTTGTCAGACATCTTAACAATTTTCCAAACACCCTATTGATTACTTTTATTTGACCATCTGTTTGAGGATGATATGCAAAACTATGTGCCAAATTGGTTCCCAACCTCTTCCAGACTGTTTTCGAAAAGTGGCCCATAAAATTCACATCCTTATCTAAGAAAATGCTAATTGGTAGGCCATGTACCCTTACCACTTCTCTAAAGAAAACTTGAGAAATGCAAAGAGCATCATGGGTCATTTTACAAGGGATAAAGTGACTCATCTTGCTAAACCGGTCCACCACAACATATACGCTATCCAAACCATTCTTGGTTCTAGGCAATCCCACTATAAAATCTAGGCTTATGCACTCCCAAGGCCTATTAGGTGTGGGTAATTTCTGATAAAGTCCTACATTTGAAGAGGTACCCTTATCTTTTTGGAAAATCACATGATGTTCCACATATCTCCTTACATCCTTTTGCATTTTAGGCCAATGATAGAATCTTTCCACTAGATCTAAGGTCTAATTCAACCCAAGTTACTACTTAGGCTTCCATTATGCTTGTCTTGAATGAGGTTTTTGCTCATGGATCCCCTTAGAACACATAATTGTTTCCCTTTAAATAACAAACCATTCTGCAGGGTGTATTCAACAAATTTACTATGAAATTGATTATCAAAATCATTGCATACCTTGTGAATCTCTGAGAAATATGCATCCCCTACATATAATTCCTTGAGTCCTTCAACTCCTATGCTCTAAAATTGAATTTATTGGACAGTGATAAATCTTCTACTAAGTGCATCTGCAACTTTATTGTATAACCCTTATTGTGTTTGATGGTGAATGTGTATGATTGCATAAATTTCATCCATTTGATATGCCTAAGACTGGGCTTTTCTTGAGTGTTTATATATCTTTGGCAATAGGTAGTACCTCCTCTTTTTTAGAGCTTGGACCAATGCATAAAGCTCCGAATCATAAGATAAATATCTTGACTTAGCTTCATTTAACTTTTCACTAAAGAAGGCTACCAGATCTAAGAGATGATGCTCTTTCTGATTAGTCCTTGGTATAAAATCTCTTGGATCTGCCTTGCAATCTCCTTGTTTTGTTCTGGTGTCATCTTGCAAGAAGCTTTATTAGGAAATGATGCCCCTGGCACAAAATCAATCTGATGACTAATGACTCTCTGTAGTAGTAGGGTGGCTGGTTTCCCATAAAAAATATGTCTTGGAATTGGTCTAGAAACTGTTTGACTTCTATGGGCATAGGTTCTTGTTCTTGTGTCTCTTCCTCCTTTGGTTTCACAATGATGGCATTAGCCAATCCCTTCTTCTTTCTTCATATCACTTAGGAATTATTTACAACTCATTAGGATGGTATTTGAGTCCCTACTCTTTACTTTTTCCTCCTCTATCAAGGAGTGTATCTTATAAGTGACTCCATTCTTCTTAAATGAGTACTTATACTCCTTGCCATGGTGGACTACTTCTCCTTCATACTGCCACGGTCTTCCTGGTAACAGATGGGAATAATCCATAGGTAAGACATCACAAAGTATTTTTTATTGGTACCTACCTATGGTGAATTCAACCCACACTGCTCATTAACCAATATATTGTGCCCTTTGTTTAGCCAAGTTACCTTTTAGGGATATGCATGGGGTATCTTGTTTAACTTCAACGTTAGCACTGCCTCCTCTAAGATTACATTATCTATCGATATAGAGTCTATATTGACTCTACACACCTTTCCAATGATCTTGCATTTGACCCTAAATAGGGCTCTCCTCTTCTTGTGTTCTTCTTTACTAGGCTCCTTGAGAAACACTCTCCTAAGTATGAGACTCTCACCCTTCTCTGAATCAAGAGTTATCTCTGATTTCTTTACATGACTACCTTCTTCTTGAAAATATGCTATCTTCTTATCACCATGTGAGGATGATGCATTTTCTAGACATCTATGGGTAGGGTGTCCTATTTGTCCATAATGGTAACATTTCATGCTAGAAAAATATGAACTTCTGCTAGAGAAACTAATCCTTCCTCTTCCACCACTATTGTAACTCCTACTTCTACCATATTCACCTCTATTTCTTTCCTCATTTACTTGTTCAGTCAGCTTAGAGTCCCCTTTAATTCTATGTCCATTACCTCTACCACTAGAATCTCGTCTATGTTCACCTCTAAAATCTCTGCCTCTTCTTCTACCCCTAGAGATAGATTCTTGCTTCTTCTTGTTTCTTTCCTCCAGCTTGAGGGCTATTTGTACACAACCATGGATAATAGTAAGGGTAAATAGACTTATCTCTTCTTGAATGATCCATCTAATCCCATTTAGGTATCTTTCCACTCTGATACTTTCTTCTTCATGTACCTTGGATCTAAGACAAAACTTTGAAAAGTCCTCTGTATAAGAGGCAACATCCATCTCCTTTTGTCTAAGATTTTGTCTATTCTTGTGTAGTTGAGTTTAATAATCATATGGTAGGTAGATTTCTTTGAAATTAGTCACCATACCCTTCCAATTAACTATAGCCTTCTTTCCTTTTCTCTCTCTGTCTTCTTGTAGGAACTTCCACCAAGTTAGGGCTTGTCCCCTCAATCTAGACTTTGCTATCTTCACTTTTTGGACCTCTATAATCCCATCACATTCGAAGTGATTCTCCATTCCTTGAATCCATTCCATAACTAATTATCCATCCATTCTTCTAGTGAAAACATGGATGCCTTCCAATGCTTTACCACTCAATACTTTGAGGGGTTTCAGGAAAAGTCCCTCTGGTAATGGTGGGTATGGTCCTTGATCTACATCTTCTTCTCTTTGTTATTTTCCCTTACCTTTATCATCTTCTAACTGCTCCATCACTTTTTTTGCAGTCTCTACAACTTCTACTATTCTTTGCTTCATTTTCTCCATAACATCTTCTAGAATTGTATTCCTCTCTTACTGCTTTGTTAAGTCCCTTGCCAACTCTACATTTATCACCATGGTGCTTTCTCCTATTGACTTACTCATGTCTGACATACACAACAATCTTCCCAAGCCTTTCAATAGATATGATACCACTTTGATGGGGAGATTCCTTCCTCTACTCCACTGAACCTCTCCAATCGACTTCAAACACTCTTCACTCATTCACAACCTTGTATGCACTCATGGGGTCCTATCCAAGAAAATATGCCTCAATCTTTATTTTGAATTGTAATTAGGTGTCCATCCTCCTTATCCATCATTTTTAGTAGGATTTAGAACCCCTTTCACCAATCCTTTATGGCTTTTGTAATTGAGTTCTTGATTCCTATGTTTTAGGTCTTGTATCCTTTTTGCTTAATTAGGCCTCCTAAAAATTGAAATCTTGGAATTTCTTCTATTTTCCCTTAAAAAGCCTCCAAAATAAGTTTATATTTGTTCTAATAACAACCTAGGCTTCAATATTTTCTAGGTCTTGGGTCCTCCAAGTGTCCGTATTCTATACTTTAAAGTAACTCCTATTTTTAAGGGTTTTTACGGCATGTAGACTAGTCTGCAAAAAAAGAGTTCAAAATGTCCTCAGATAGACACATATGATCCTTTCCTTTCAACCACATGACCATGTCACTTTCCCCTACACTCTCCAACTCTAGAATGGTACAAACCAATCCATCCAACCATTCTTTATCCCTTTGCAACACTGCAAGTTGCTACTCAGGTAACCATTGACTTGCCTATGACTTACTGGTAAAATTAGCTCCTCTTCATAAAAAAACCCTAAAGAAATATTTACATAGTATACATATTTCCCTTCTTGATTCCAAGTGGCCATAAGGATTCAACTGCTGGAACTCAAGAAGGAGCCATATTTATATAACTACCTCTGTTCACGACAGCGAACTAGTCAAAACAAATGAATTTACAAAATCATAAAGAAATGAACAAAATTATCCAATTAAGTCCACAAAAATTATCTAAATATAAATACATAAATTATCAACACATAAAATATGACTATTCAATCCATTTGAGTGTGGATGAAGGCTAAAAACTGACTCTGTGTTACAAAACCAATGCTTCTTCAAAATGAGTCCATACAATCTGACAACCAACCCTTTAATTAGGGTTTATTTAGTATTATATAGTCCTCCCCCATGTGCTCAGAGCCTAATCTCAGGCTTTAGACCCATTTAAGGCTACTTGCAACTTTTTAGGAAAGCTGTCATGACAACATTTCAAAGTTGCAAGTTGTCATGAGAAATTTTTGCAATTTTTACAATTTTTTCTTTCCACTACTCCTAACTTGCATAGTTGGACTTAAAATCAACATATTTGGTCCAAAACCATGTCTAGACAACATATAACCTCTTACCTTCCATTTTTGAAGTCTGGTCCATATTTTGACCAACTTTGACTCTCCTAACACTTAGTGCAAAATCAAACTAACTAGGACCTTTTTGGATTAAACCAAAAACAAGAACCTAAAAACTCCTATTTAAAAATCACTCCACACACCTTGGGACTTTGTCATAGTCCTTATTCATTGGTGGTTTGTTAGAACCATCTACAAGCTAAAATTGAACTAGGATCTTTACTAGGACACTACGGTGGTCCTACACCACCAATCCTACCTGGTAACATATTAGATCCATCCAAAATATATATACACATGCTTAACACCCTAAAAATGTTGATTTCTTTAATTGTTATACTTTTCACACAGTCTTCCCTCAATCTTAGTAGCCCTTACTAATGATAAAGGAGGGTATAATTATTGCTATATAAAATATATCCTCTAGATAAAAGTATTTCAAGATACCCTTTTTGGGTATACAAAACATATAAAAAAAATTCATATGACTCATTTGGAATATTATTTTTAACGTTTGACTTACAAAATGTAGCATAGGCCTAATTAGGCCTTTTTTTAAAAGCATTTGTCAGGATTTTTAACTCTAAATCCACAATTTTATTTCAAAGGAATTAATAGGTCCCACATGGAATAAATGTATAAGTTACATGACTTGGAAAGGTCATTGCACAATTAATTTTTAAAACCCTTTATCATTGTACTCTTAAATGCACGGGATATTCACTGCAGGGGCAATACAATATCACATGCATTCATATTGTGGGGTTTAAAATGGGCAAAAAAATTGGCAACATATTGTCTAAATAGAGGGAGGGGGTGTATTTGGAGTTGGGGTGGGGGTTTAAATAGAAAAAAAAGTGTGGGGGTAATTGAGAGGGGTGCCAAAAAAGAGTTTGGGGCAAATCTTTTTGAAAATAGGAGGATTATTGAGTATGCCACAAATGCATGTGCTATGATTTAGGTTCACCAAGTAAAGTGTTCATGGTTAAATGGACAAAAATGCACAAAATACCCACCTAGGGCATCATCAAATGATATTCAAACACTATTGTTTATCCCTGTCACTCATAAAATCTTTTACTATACTACTTAACCTTTAATTTGGACTAGTTTATAAATAATTATAATGGTGCAATTAAGAGGAATGGTAAAATTTATATACAAACCCTCATTTGCCAGGGTTTCAATCTTGCCTACGAATGAAAATCCATATCTTGCTTAAATATTTATGAAAATCATTAATATATGTCCCAAAAAAGGTAATAGAATATTATATCTTCCACAAAAAAGTGTAGGTTAAAATAACATCAAATAAAGTCATAAAAATCAATGCAGCAGTCATAGAAAGGGAAAAACATGTAACAGGCAATTTAGACCTGTCAATGGAAAAACTCCAATTTCTCACTTGTTTCTCCACCATAATTAATGAGACAACTCATTTGAAAGCTAACTAGTAGTGATAAATTTTGTAATTATTCGTTGGTTGTTAAAACTCCATACAAAGGTGTGTAAAATGCGTTAACAATAAATAAATATAATTTTTTTGAAATAGTCAATGTATATTGATTCTATTTGTATACAATGCTTCCAAACTATCCATGTATCTTAGATTCAACCATACATTAAATTTTAATTCATAACCAACATTTTAAACATTCTAACTACCCCATTGCCACCTTTGACTGTTTAACTTCCCACCTATTGTAAGTTTGTTCAATTTGGCATTTTTGCAACATCACAATGTTTAACAACTTATGCAACTTTTGACAAACTTTGTATATTTGAACAAAAACTTGCATCCTTGATGATGTAGCCCAAAACCCTCAAGAGAAAATACACAAAAATATTACAGAACTCAAATTCTCATTAACTTCTCCAACTTACTCTTCCCTACAATGAAATAAAACTCCTACTTAATACGATTCTGAAAATTACCATATTTGGCAGATTTTTGGGAAAAATAGATTTTTTCCAATTTTGGCAATTTTAAAACTCATCCTATGAATCCTGATTTTTCCCAAGAAAAGATCCCAACTAAGGCAAGTCGAATTGCCAACTAATCCACAAAATTAGAAACATGATTTTAGATTTATTATAAAAAACAAAACTCCAAAAATTGGAAAGAAATAGAAAAAAGCCAATTTTGGAGGTCAAGATGAAATTAACTCTAGCTCACGAATCCACCTATAAAATTTCAGCCAAAACCCACACCCGAGTCAAAAGTTATGACTCTCTGAAGCTCCTGCATCATTCTTCCTTGCTTAAAAAGAACGCAACTCCTGCAAGTTCTGGTTCTCAAACTGCTTCGATTTAGGCTCATCTAGCTTCTTCAAATCCCATTCTGTAATCTAGGTGCTATCTACTGGTGCCAATCCTTCCCACTGCACAAGATATTTTTGGTAGTCACCTTGACGAGTTTGAATTGTGCTCTTGTCTAGAACCTGTGCGACCTTTTCCTTTTTCTTGATTGGGACAGCATGTGTCCAATCCACCTCATCCTCATTTTCAACAGAGGCATCATCACCATGGAAAGTATATAAATCAGAGATGTTAAACATAGGAGAAATATCAAAATCATTGGGGAGCTCTACCTCATAATCATTATCATTAATCTTCTTCAGAACCTTGCAGGCACCAAATTTCTTATATTTTAGTTTGTGATAAGTCCCGATAGGAAACCTCTCCTTGCATAGATAAACCATCACTAGATCACCTCCACTAAAAACCTGATACCTTCTAGTAGCATTTGTAGAAGCTTTATACCGCTCATTGCTATCTTGTAACTTCTTTCTTACATCTATCTGCAACTGGAAGAGTTGTTCAGCAAAGGCTTCTCCATCATCACTAACTCTGTCACCCAAGGGAAGTTGCACCAAATCAAGAACACCCTGAGGATTTTGACCATAATCAACTTGAAATGGTGACTTACCAGTTGATCTGTTCACAAAGCTATTATAAGAAAATTCTTCCTCGGGTACTACCAAATTCCATTGCTTGGGCTTCCCTCCAACAATACATCGCAACAAATTACCCAAACTTTGATTGACCACTTCTGTTTGGCCATCAGTTTGTGGATGATAAGCACTACTAAACTGTAACTTTGTCCCCATCTTCTTCCATAAGGTCCTCTATAAATGACTCAAGAACTTAGTGTCCTAATCAGAGGTAATTGTTTTTGGAACCCCATGCAATCTCACTATTTCAAAAAAGAATAAATCGACCACCCTAGTGACATCACTAGTTTTCTTACAAGCAATGAAATGAGCCATTTTCAAGAATCTATCCACAACTATAGAGATAGAGTCATTACATCACTGTGTATGTGGCAGTCCCAATACAAAATCCATACTGAAGTCTATTCATGGTCCTATTGGTACTCATAATGGCATGTACAAACCAGTGTTCTTGGAGTGCCCTTTGGCTACTTGACAAATTTGACACCTTTCCACAAACCAGGTGATATCTCTCTTCATCTTCGGCCAATAGTACTTATTTGTTACCAAGGCTACTATTTTATCCTTCCCACAATGCCTAGCCATACCACTTCTATAAAATTCTCTGATAATATTTTCCCTCATTGAGCCTACAGGAATGCACAACTATTTTCCCTTGAATAAATAACCATCTTGCATAAGATACTCACCTTGAATAGTGTCTGTGTGCCAAGGTACTGGATTCTTCAACTGATCAACAACTTCCCAAAAGTCACTATCAAATTCATACAAGTCCTTGATTGCATAAAAGCCAACTACTTTTGTTTCCATGATGGTGAGAAGCACAACATGCCTTCTTAAGGCATCTGCAACTTGATTCGGTTTCCCTGATTTATGCTTCAGAACTAAAGTAAACCCTTGGAGGAAAGAGACCCACTTTGCGTGTCTAGTGTTCAATTTATTTTGTGTGTTTAGATATTTTAGAGCAATATAGTCTGTAAACAACACAAATTCTTTGGGTACCAAATAATGCTTCCAATGTCTCAGAGCTTGCACAATTGCATGGAACTCTATATCATAAGTAGAATATTTCATTCGCACATCATTTAGTTTTTCACTTAAAAAGGCAATGGGCTTACCTTCTTGGCTGAGTACAGCACCAATGCCCACATGTGAGGCATCATAGTCCACTTCAAATATTTTATCAAAATCTAGAAAGGCCAATATAGGAGCTTCAGTGACCCTCTTCTTTAGATACTGGAAACTCTCTTCAGCCTCTTTGGTCCATAAAACTCTCTACCCTCAGTGTAATCTGTCACAGGTGCTACAATGTTGTTGAAATTATGAATGAACTTTCTATAGAAAGTGGCCAAGCCATGAAAAATTCTCACCTTAGTGATACTACATGGACTATGCCATCCAAAAATGGCTTGAAATTTCTCTGGATCCATGCTGATACCATCTGCAGAAATGACAAATCCTAAAAAAACAAGGCTTTCTTGCATGAACCTACACTTCTTCAAATTAGCATAGAGTTTCTCTCTTCTTAATACCCCCAATATGATCCTCAAGTGTTGCAGATGTTCTTCCCCTCCCTTACTCAAAATCAGTATATCATCAAAATAAACTACTACAAACTTGCCAATATAGGGACGCAACACAGTATTCATGAGTCTCATAAAAGTGCTAGGTGCATTTGATAAACCAAAAGGCATAACCTTTCATTCATACAAACCATCCCTAGTTTTGAAAGCAGTTTTCCATTCATCCCCTTCTTGGATGCGGATTTGGTGGTACCCACTTCGCAGATCAATCTTAGTGAAATGTGTTTCTCTAGCAAGAACATCCATCATATCATCAAAATGAGGGATAGAAAAATGATACCTGATGGTTATCCTATTGATTTCTTGACTTTCTGTGCACATCCTCCATGTTCCATCCTTTTTTGGGGTTAGTAATGCTAGTACAACATAGGGGCTCATGCTTTCCTACACTAACCCTTTATGTATGAGCTCAGTTACTTTTTTGTCCAATTTTGCATGTTGTGTCAAACTCATTCTATAAGATGCTTGATTGGGAAGACTTGCTCCTGGGATAAGATCAATATAATGTTGGATATTTCATTTTGGGGGCAGCCCATTAGGTAGTTCCTCTGGAATGACATCTGAATACTCTTCTAACACCACGACTTCTTCTGGTGATATTTTAAAGTCCTCTTTCCCTCTTTGTACTACCAATGCATAACAACACCCTGTTACTTTCATCTCCTTGACAATTTCCTTTTCAGATAACATTCTTTCAACTTTTCCTTCATTCCTGAGAGGTAAAAAGATTACCTTAGACCCATCCTTCCAGAAAGTGTAAGTATTCTTCTCTCCATTATGAATAACCTTTCTATCATACTGCCAGGGGTGACCTAATACGACATGGCATGCATCCATTGGAATCATATCACACCATAACTCATCCTTGTAGACCTTTCCTATGAAAAATTTAACAAGGCACCTCTTATCTACTATAACTTCATTTCCCTTTTTGAACCATGCCACCCGGTAGGGACAAGGGTGCTTTTCACACTGGAGATTTAGTTTCCCTATCATTGCTTTAGAAACCATATTCTCACAATTTCCTCCATCAACAATGACTTGACATACCTTTCCACCCGAGGTACACCTTTTTTGGAATATGCTAGTTTTGTGTCGTGAATCATTAGCGCCTTTGTCCTCTATATCTTCCTTCACTAGGATAATCATTGTCCTCCTCATCATGAGACTTTCTCCAATATCCGGAGACACTTCTTGTTCTTATTCTTCATTGTCAACCTGGGCTAGGTTCACTCTCGATGGCCCTCCTTGGTTTCCATCTTGCATGTTAAAATTGGAACACTCGAAGGCCTTGTGTCCTTCTTCTCCACATCTGAAACAAGTGAGTGGTCTTCTCTAGCCTTCCAACACCTATTCCATTACCATAGCCTCTACCACTTTGAAACCCCATTCCTCTTTCTTGACTCCATGGACTTGAATGGATTTCTTCTTGTTTCTCATTCCGTTGATTGGAACTTGAGCCTCCTCGAAATGGAGTTGATATACCTCTTCGTCCTCCTCTATTCCTCTGATTATTCTGCCTAGTTTTTTTTTCTTTAGCCTTTAGAGCCAGCTAATAGGCATCCTCCATACAGTTGATCTGATGCATGCTTAGTTCATCCAGAATAGTGTATTTTAAACCATTTAAATACCTTGTAGCCATATGTTCATTACTTTCTTCATGTTCTATATGGATGGACAACTTGTAAAATTCATCTGTATAATCTTGCACAGTAGCCAAGTTTTGTTTCAAATTCTAAAACCTTTGGAAGAGCGTTTGAGCATAATCCACCTATAAGAATTTTTCTCTCATCTTTCTCTCCTTACTCCTTTTCTTGATTTTATCCTTCCCTTTCTTTGTCCTTTCATTTTGGAGATTATCCCACTAGATCATCGCATGTCCTTTTAACTTGGTGCATGCAAACCTCATCTTCTTTTCTTCTGTCTTAGAATTCCATTCAAAAAACTTCCCCATCTTGTTTAACCAATATATCACTTCCTCTAGCTTAAGACTACCTTAATATTATGAAACTTTAACCTTGATTGCTTCATTTTTTCCCTCCAAGACTGTGAGCAACCTCTCTTTGAAACTCATTGCTTCTTCTCATCGTTCTTCTATTCCTTCAGCTCCTTGGTTTTCCTCTCCATCAAATTCATCTTCCTGTGTTTGGGTAAGACCTCTAACTCTTCCTCTTCCTCTTCCTCTTCCTCTTCCAGCCATCATCCTGCTCTGATACCAAATGATGTAGCCCAAAACCCTCAAGAGAAAATACACAAAAATATTACAGAACTTGAATTCTCATTAACTTCTCCAACTTACTCTTCCCTACAATGAAATAAAACTCCTACTCAATACAATTCTAAAAATTACCATATTTGGCAGATTTTCGGGAAAAAGAGAGTTTTTTCCACTTTTGGTAATTTTTAAAACTCATCCTATGAATCCCAATTTTTCCCAAGAAATCTCCCAACTAAGGCAAGTCAAATTTCCAACTAATCCACGAAATGAGAAACATGATTTCAGATTTATTATAAAAAAAAAAACTCAAAAAGTTGGAAAGAAATAGAAGAAGCCAATTTTGGAGGTCAAGATGAAATTTTAGGCTCTCGAAAAATGGTCGAAACAGACACCAATAGAGCTAGCTGAGTTGGAATTTCCATTAACACTAGCTCACGAATCCGCCTGTAAAAATTTCAGCCAAAACCCACATCCGAGTCAAAAATTATGACCCTCTGAAGCTCCTGCATCACTTGACCTTTAAACATGAC
The DNA here is from genome assembly GCA_018584345.1 of Thuja plicata. NCBI lineage: Eukaryota > Viridiplantae > Streptophyta > Pinopsida > Cupressales > Cupressaceae > Thuja > Thuja plicata. The sequence continues at coordinate 3,203,726 of MU226059.1, read as the reverse complement.
CAAATTCCCATATAGGAATTATTACATCATAATAGATTCTTACATAACTTATGTATTCAATTTTGACATTATTGACTATTTTTCACAAGAATGGGTAGATACCCATGCACCATATTCCCTGTGCAAATGATACTCAAGTCCCTTGAGTGAGGACCTGCCAAAAAAACTTGTTTGATCTTATCCTTCTATGATATTCAAATTCTTCCTTCCTTTGGTGTACCCTTCCAATGAACTAGGTACTGAAAAAATGCATCATTACTTGAACTTTCACCAACATTCCACTTCATCTTCACTCTTGGTCTTCCTATCTTCCTGCTTAGGCACTTCGAACCATCAAAAGGAAATTTATTCCTCTTCCAATCTGTCTCTTGATACCTACACTATAAAAAATATAATAACAACTTCATTGATAAAATGACATGAAAAATCATTCACAACAATATCTACCTTGTCATTTTGAATTTCTTCAATGCTTGATTATGTCAAAATAATAATATGTATACTTACCTCTTTATTGTTTGCCTCTATTTTTTGTGTGCTTGTATATTTCCTTCTTTTGAAAGATCCTTCCAATGGGCCATGCGATCTTCTTCTTAATAGGGAAACTCTTTTTACCAACCTCTCTCTCTCTCTCTCTCTCTCTCTCTCTCTCTCTCTCTCTCTCTCTCTCCTTTTNTCCCCCCCTCTCTCTCTCTCTCTCTCTCTCTCTCTCTCTCTCTCTCTCTCTCTCTCTGCTTTTCTTCTTCTCTTTTCTTTTCTTGTCTTCAAAAGCTCCATTTATCCTCAATGAGGCCTCTTTTACCTATCTCCTACTTTGTCTTTTCCTCACCTAGGTCTCTTCTCCTCTCTACCTAGTCTTTTGGCAACCAAGTCCTCTCTCCATCCTGCATAAACACAAACGCAAAAACAAACAAAAACACAAACACAAACACAAACACAAACACAAACACAAACAAAAACACAAACACAAACACAAAAAAAAACACAAATACAAACATATACACAAACACAAACACAAACACAAACACAAACACAAACACAAACACAAACACAAACACAAACATAAAAATACAAAGATAAAACTCCATTTCCTAAACCTTCTAAGATTTGATAACAATTTGATATAGAGGTAGGGAAATATTGTAAATTTATGTCATAATTTAACGAATATGATCAATGAAATTGACTAGACAAGGAAGATCTGTCCACAAACTCAGCTATCCTCCTAAAGGAAGTTACATTAACAAAGGAAAATAAAAAGAGTGAACCACTGATACATATTTATAGTAATAAACATATTCTACTCATGTCACTTTAGTGCTTAACCAAACCTCATATTCAATTTGAATAAAACAAGTGTTTTGTCATCATAAACATTGTGCCTCAATAAGGTTGCGTTCATCTATTAATAGTTTAGTTTTTCACAAGGACTAAACCTAGTAGGGAACACATTATATCCATCTAACAAACCATCTACACACCATTATCACCCTAAAAAATACTAATTTATTTAACTGTTATACTTCTCATTAAGTCTTCCCTCAATCCAAGTAGCCCTTACCAGTGACAAAGTTGGGCATAATCATTGCTATAGAATATTTACTTACTAGATAAAAATATATCAAGATACCCTTTTTTGGGATTAAAAAAATATCAAATTTATTCATATGACTCCTTTGGAACACTTATTTCAAAAGTGGACTAACAAAATGCACTGTATCTACCAATATTTTTTTACTCTAAATCTATAATGTATATTTTAAAGGAATTAATAGGTCGCACATTAAATTGAATTGTAAATTTCATTAGATCATTAATTTTCAAAACCTTTAATCATTGAACTATTAAATGGACCAAAATGCACAAGTTACCCACCTAGGGCATCGTCAAATAAGATTCAAACACTATTATTTATCATTGTCGGTCTCAAAATCATTTAATATACTCCTTAACCTTCAATTAAACCAATTTACAAAGAATTCTAATCATGAAATTAATAGGTATCATCAAATTTAGATACAAACACGCATTTTCCAGGGTTTCAGACCCGCCTACAAATAATTATATATTTATGAAAATTATTAATACTAGTCCCAAACGAAAGGTATTAAAATATTCTATGTTTCACAAATAAGTAGAGGTTAAAATAACATCATATATATTATACAATTTACCACAATAGTCATATAAATGGAAAAACATGTAACAAACAATTCATACTTGTCAATGGAAAAAATTGATTTCTCAGTTGTTTCTCCATAAAAATCAATGAGACTAGACTCATTTAAAAGATAACTCATAGTAAAAAACTAAAAAAAAAAAAATTCTTGCTAAAATTCCATATAGTGGTGTGCCAACTATTGTAACAACAAATAAAAAGAAACTTTCTTGAAATAGTCAATAGTCTATTGATTTTCTTTGTACAAATGGCTTCCAAACTGTCCAACTCTCTTAGATCAAACCATACATTTCATTTTAAGGAATAACCAACCTTTATAACTACCTAAACACCATGTTGCAACCTTTGACCCTTCAACTTCCTACCTATTGTGACTTTGTACAGTTTTGCAATTTCGCAACATGACAGTTTTTAACAACTTATGTAAGTTTTGACAAATTTTGTATATATGACCAAAAACAATCATCCTTTACCTGTTAACATGACCAATGGACCTTATAGGACTTATCACATCTAAATAGATGCTTACATCACTAATATAGACAATTTTTAGATTATTGACAATTTTTTACAAGCATGGCTAGGTGCCCCTGCACCATCATGGTAGCAATTATAGGTATCTTGTAGGAGCATGAGATCATGGTAAAAATTTAGATCATACATGGATGGATAAGGGATGATTTTCTCTAGTTTATGATTTCTATGGAAATATTTATAATATATGATACCAAGTGGGAGAATCTTAGGATTATGGTGTCATCTACCATGTAAATGCGATGAAATGATCCCAAGATCCTAGGAAAGTTTCCTAAGGCACTTAGGATGTATTGGAAAATTAATGTATAATATCTATTTCTTGCCATTATTTGTAATACATTCATAAGACCTGATGGATTCCTCTATTAGTAGTTAATGTAAGTTGTAAATACTATTATTTAATATTATTTCCCCACTTATGGATGTCTAGAATAAGATATTAAATGGCATGGGAAATGGAAAAATGTCCAACCCATTTGATTCTCAAAGTGGGAGCATGGAAGAGGCAACATGTTTTTTATGGTTTTGAATCATTTATTAAATTGTGTATAATATTTATCTTGAAAGTATAGGTGTCCATGTTAGAGGAAAGATATTGGAATCTAAGCTGATTTATTTTCAATTTCTCTAGAGGCATTTCTAGGGTTGTGGCATGATGAATGGAGAGGCTCATTCTATAAATACAATATTTCTGGTGTGGAATTTCAAATTCGATCAGAATAGTTGAACGTAGATTTATTTTTAGGTTTGATGAATGCATGAGAAACATAATGAGGTTGTTCACATGTGCATAGGTGTTGCTTTCGTTAAGGCAAAAAAGGATAATGGTAGTCATTATATTGTAAGCACATTTATTGTTATTAATGCCAACTTATCCATTATTTTTTGTATATTTTTCTTGCAAGTGTTTCTCCACATAAATTGTGTGTTAGGTATTGATGTTATGTTATTGATTTATGCCTTATCATGACTACCTTGTGCTGATATTAATCATTATTTATTATTATTTTGGATTAGAACAAAATCGGGTTTTGAAGTGTCGCCTTAACCCTTTAAAACATATCTAAAGATAATGCATTAATATTATTTATTTTTTATAATTTTACGTAAGATATATTTAATAAGTATGATTAACAAATAATTTTTTGGCATCATAAAGAAGGGTCTAATCATGTATTTTCCATAGTTAACGAAACTTATTTTTTACATTTGCATGAGTTTTAGATTTTCATTTTGTATCTATCCAAGCCTTGTATCTCATCCTTTCATTATCTTATTGGATAGAGATTGATCTTCACAATATTTTGCATTTAACCTATTAATTTTCGAACACATACATCTTAATTTATATTACTTCATTTGATGACCTAGTTGCACATCATATTCAATGCTTATAATCTACCTATCATGAGGCAAGTCAAGTGTAGTTAGGGGTGGAATTAAGTGATTATTATAGATGGCCCTATTATTTCCTTTAAAAATTCTGAATAAGTTAGACCCATATATTTTATCAATATTTCTTTATAATTAAAAGCACTCAAATAGATCTCAAGGATTAGTTCATAGTTTAGCTCACTAGCAATACCCATTTTCAACAATATTACCAAATAGATAGAAAATTATTACACACCATAGATGTATTCTATCAGGACATTTGTATGCGATTTTTCCCAATCCATGATTTTGTTTCAATCTCAATATATTTTAATCTAATTAATAAAAATATATTTGAAAAAAAAAAGAATAGAGTGATTTGTTTTATCTTATGGACACATAGGTTACTCTTAATTGCATTCACAAAAGTAGACAATATTATCAATAGAATTTAAAAGAGGCACTAGGTCCACTATACGCTCCATTAAGTTTTAGATCTATATATGGTTATAGTAAAATGGGACTACCGTGTACTCCTTGTGGGAAGCACCATATAAATTATGAAATATTAAAAAATCATAGAAAAAGATATATCTTTCTACTCTATTTTTTTTTGTTGCTCATCAACTCGTCCGATTCTTTTGCTGATGGTAATATTATTCTTAGTTTCTACTTTCTTTGAGATATTGGTTCTTGTTGAAACTTTTAAGAAAACTTTTCATCGTCCTACTTTTATTTGGAAAAATTGAACTTAATTTTTCTACTATTAATTAGATGAAATTTGATTTTAAGATATGTATTCTATTAAAAATTAGTTAATAGAAAAGGAACTATTCATCAAAAAAATTAGATTATTGGAGAAAGTTATATCTGAATTATTACTAACATATTTAAAAAAATATATTGCGCTCAGATGTATCTCTTTGAGAAATATAGTATACTTTTATATGTAAAATTAGTTGAAAACTAGGTTTGTCCAATTGAATCTCTCTCCACACATAAAATTTTAAATGAATGTAACTAAAATAAAATAAAAGGATTTTGATTGATTGAAATGATTAATTGAAAACTGAAAACCATTATGCATAATACAATGATAAAAACATATTTTATTAAAGAGGGAAATGAAATTCTAATTTACTCTTAATTCAGTACACAGGAAAACCGGTCTGAAGCCATTTGTTTACATATTTTAAGAATTGTCTGAAGTGGCTCTAATAATTCTTATACATGACGCTATATAGGCAAACTCCTATCTAGTAATTTGGACTGTTACTATATTTTATATTTAACTTACCCCGATGAAGAAATTTAATGGGTAGTAGAAAACTATCACGGGAGAAATTCTAATTTCATTGACCTTCCCTGTAATTGTAATTGGCACGGCATATGGGGCACTTCCTTTTTATTTTAGTTGACCGCAGTATACATGCATAATGATACACATGATTGCAAGCCAAAGTTTTAACTTCGTCACCTTTTTCAATTGAATCAAGACAAATTGCACAATCGATTTCAATGTCGTTTAATTCCTCAGACCAAAACGCGGCTGATCCCAAAATCTCCGAAGCCTCTTCATCACTAATTGTATGAGTTTCAGATAATTGCCCTTCATACAAAAATATACGCATGTTGATATTAAAACCCCGTATTCTTTGCAAGAAATTAATCACAACTGTATTACTTAGCTGGTAACGAGTGCCAACCAAAAAGTTGATTTCACCTTCCTGCCGCATCGCATCCTCAAAAGTAGCGAAATTTTGTGGCTGCATCATATCCTCTAAGACAATCCGACTGATTTCTAGGTTACTAATTATGCCATCATTTAGGTGAAAAATTCTAAAATTAAAGATTAAACCTCCAGGTGTTTCAATTTCAATATTGGTCTCAGTAATACCAACTGCTAATTCGGCCAAGGATTGTTCTACATTGTGATTATACTCATCGTCGGGGGACGGCACAAGGAAAAGACCTCTTGCATTAGTGGCGATAACCAAATCTGTCAACTCCGAGTGTTGTAGATGTTCATATGTAACCATAAAAAATACTACTTGGTTGTCACTCTCTTGTGCCATTGCTCGAAGATGACTATGACTAACTCGCATCGCAAATTGATCCAAAACGCGGCATAAAGTGTTATTGTCTAGGAGCAAATCAGGAAAGGAATAAAATCGTAGTCTAATAGACAATGGATTTTCAAGACGGATATTGAGCTCGCAATCAAAGTGCCTTAGGCCGAGTGGGTTTATATCAGCTGAACTCAGGAAACTTGTTTCAGTTTGCATTTGAACAATAGTCTGCTGCTGGGTTTCAAGCTCACGACTGTCATGAGCATTTCTCATGCTGCGAATAAATGTTGAGAAATAATTACCCATTCTGGTTATAACTGGCTTGGAACTCACAATTAAGGTACAACATTAAACAAATATATTTAAGGGTATTTTTGTTTATATATGAGGGAAATTTTGAGGGTCTTGTCGGCATATGTATATGTCAGTGGGAAATTTAGAGTAGGTATAGTGAAAAGAAGTTATTTCGGAGAACTCAAATTACATCACTTCTATAGAGCATGGACTATATATATATATATATATATATATATATAAACCTTAGAAGAAAGATACTATTGAACATAATTTGAAAGATAAATTGATAAAGTATAGAAATTTCAAATATACTTATTTTGTGGTGGATGTGTGTAATTTTCAGTGTATAATATTATTTGTTGTATTTTTGGATTTCAGTTAGAATTTATTTGCATCATCATTTCAGATCACATTTTATGATATATCATGATGATGATGAGAGAGTTGATCTATCATCATGATTAGAGAGTTGTAGAACGAAAGTGGATAAATGGCAAATCAAGGGAGATTAAAGAAGGGTCAAGAAGATGTGGAAGTGGAGGTGGAAGTGGGAGAGATTGCACCAAGTTCAAAAATAAAAAATAAAAACAAAGAAACAAATAAAGAAATTTTTGAAGAGAGATGATAATAAATAATAACAAAACTGGATATGCATGCATAAAGAAAGAAATCAAACATTGAGAGTGTAAAATATAAATATAAATAGAGCTAGCAAGAGAGAAAACTATAAATATATATTTTTAATCAAAGAATATTTAAATATTTTTTGTGTTCATTCATCCTATGATGTATGGAGGGTATGATCCAAACATGAGATATACAATACAATAATATTATAAATACTTTTTTAAATGATAGATATGCTAAATTTATTTAGATTTAAAATTATTATAGAAATAGAGGACTCATCATAAGAGGAGAATCTAGAGGAGGAGAAACAAGGAGTCTTCCTCTAGTCCCAAAGTTCTTTCCATTTCTCCGAACCATGATATTATTCAAGATAAAAAAAGTGACCAATCTAGACTAAAAAATATTTTTATATTCATTTTTTTTCTTTGATTTATATCCACTTCCAGCTAGAAAATTATTTGATAATTTGATTGCTATAATATGAGGTATAAAGATGTTTGTATATGTAAATTTCTATAGAATGTTTCAAAAATATTTATTTGTGATTATGTTTAAGAGGGTTCTTAAGAAAGAATTCGGGATTGTTAGGCAATCAGTCTTTAGGACCTTACCCTAGTCGCCAAAAGGAAACTTTGAAGAGGTGGTTGCAAGGTCCTCTCCTAATTTTCTTGAAAGAAAGAAACTCCCAATAGAATATTGGAAATTCATCCCCCAAATTTTTAAACCTATTGTTAATGTTATGCAAGTTGAGGAGTGTAGGATTACCATGTTATACCTGAATGCTAGGGTTTTAATTTCCTTGGACCTAAAGATTGATATAGCAAATAAAATTTCTTTAAATATGGAAGAGGCAACCCTAATCTAGGATATTAAATTATTGGGTAATCTTAATACTTGTTTAATTTTAAAAAAAGAATGGTCACCTCAAGAGAGATTGCTTTAATTTGATATCAAAAAGAATATGTGTGTTTAGCACTAGCAATGGAGAAAAGGATTCTAATACTCTCAGTTCCAAATAGACGCACTCTGGTGATATAGGGAAAAATCTATCAAAATATAATTCTAAAGTTGATGATAATATAGATTTTATTCCCAAAGAGACCAATGATACTAAGATGGTTGAGCCTGCAAGCCATCACTTTGTAGATGACTCTAATACATGAAAAATGAACCCTAATAAACCAGTTTTGTCTCCTATATGCCCTTTGATGTAGAGAATCCTACATAAACTCTCAACAGCTAGGATCTTGATGATCCAATCTTCATTTTATCATTCAAATAATTGAATACAGGAAAATCTTTCACAAGATCAATCAACAACAAAATGTTTCTTTGGTTCTTTTAACAAACAACTTCAAACCTGTCACACATATCTATCCTTGAATATTTAATTCATAACTTGTGAACCAGATATCATGTTGAAAATCCCTTTGGTGGAAATGTAGATAATTAGGTTCCTCAAAATGTATCTCAAAATTAGCCAAATCCAATCTTTCAATAAAACATTATGATCTCTGTACCGAGACCCATTTTCCTGTCATAAAACAGAAACACTTCTCTCCCAATCCATCTAGGGCATCACATATCTTTCACAAAAAAAATCCATTATATTACATAGGAACAAATAAAATTGAAACCTATATGAATCTAGTTTCCAAAAATGTAAGAAACATATTTTTTCCCATTGTTAAATCATGAGATAATAAAAAATCATTGACTACCACTCCATTGCAAACCATTTAAAACCAGTTCTTACCAAAAACACTACAACTTTCACAAATCTTCATCAACATAACTCAGACCAAATGGAAATGAAATATTATTCATATATATTTCCAATGCATCCAACTAGAACATAAGATTTATCCATATGTGTTCGTACTAAATAGTACAACATGATTATTCTTAGGAATCCTTGAAACTACAAAAAATAACTTTCCCAAAACGTGCATAACTTATTCAATTTTTAATGAATTTGAACCAAACAAAAAGGATGAGAAGAATAATTAATTATAATATCAATACATTATATATACGTAGGTTTTATAGGTTGTGCATGGCCGTAAAAGGCTTGGAAATAGAAACATAATAGAAAACACCAATCAAAATGCAAGTTTAAAACAAACCAATTTGTTCGCAAAACTTTCTCTTCCTTCTATTTTCTTCCAATAATGATTTTGTTTAAAAAATAAAACATATTTATACATGTTTTGGTATTTATAAGCTACCGAACAACCCTTATAACCTTTCATCTTCCTTTTTACAACTTTAATGCATTTTTGCATTATTTTCTTTTTGCAATTTTCTATGCACTTTGACAACTTTTGTGACACCTTATAAAAATGACTCCAAAATTTGTAAAACCCCCCTATAAATGTCTAAATAATATATTTAATACCTTTTACATACTTTCTATCCTTTTCATGGCCTTTTATGCAATTTTGACCTTTTGACCAAACTAGGTTCTAAATGGACAACTATGAAAAACCTTTACAAAAATGGATCATTAACCTTACATTATGATTCAATGGATGCACAATAACATGAATACATAATGGATTACTTAATTACATTCAACATGTTCATTATCTTGCTAGTGTATATCCTTGTGCCCAGGTGCTCTTGCACCATACTCTCGGCCTTCAAAAGTTTCCAAGTCCCTTGGAAACATGGAACCAATAACCTGCAAACAAATTATACCAAAACATTGTCATTTGTCTTCATTCACCTCTTCCTCTTTATTTCTCTTCTCTCATATACTTTCCTTTCAAGGACACATGACTGTCCTTTAAATCTTCTTCTCTAATGCCCCTGTTAGTGGAGCATCAACGATTGCAACCCAAAGGTTCCAAAAAATCCACTACACCTCTTACTTCTACACAACTACCAACATACTACCATCTTACCCATCCAAGACCCTGGAAGATGCACTACCACCCTCCCTTAGTGGCTGAACTCTCTTTGCACCTTCTACCCAGCTTCATCTTGACGGAGACAATATCAAGACCCCATCTTAGATCTTCCACACACACCTTCATAAACATACTTATTGCATCTTTGATGGATAATAACCCTGCAACCAAAACAAGTACACAAACCACAAACAACCAACCCAGATCTTTTATTGGGCTCTAATACCAATTGATGCAGATCATCCTATATAAGCTCTCAAAAACAAGGATCTTGATGATCCAATCTTCATTTTATCATTCAAATAATTGAATAGAGGCAAATCTTTTACAAGATCATTCAAAAACAAAATGTTTCTTTCATTCTTTTAACAAACAACTTTGAAACTGTCACACAAAGCTATCCTGGAATATTTTATTTATAACTTTTGAGCCAGATATCATATTGAAAATCCCTTTGGTGTAAATTTATATCATTAGGTTCCTCAAAACATATCCAAAAATTATCCAAATCCAATCTTTCAATAAAACGTTATGATCTCTGTACCGAGACCCATTTTCCTATCATAAAATAGAAACACTTCTCTCCCAATCTATCTAGGGCATCACATATATTTCACAAAAAAATTCAATTTTACACAAGACAAAATAAATTTGAAACATATATGATTCTAGTTTCCAAAAATTTAAGAAAAATATTTTTTCCCAATGTTAAATCATGAGATAATTAGAAATTATTGACTGCCACTCCATTGCAAACTGTTTAAAACCAGTTCTTACCAAAAACACTACAACTTTCACAAATCTTCATAAAATTAACTCAGACAAAATTTAAATGGAATCTTATTCATATATCTTTCTAATTAGTACAAATTTAATGTAAGACGTGTCCATATGTGTCTATATCAAATAGTACAACATGTCTATTCTTAGGAATCCTAGAAACTGCAAGCAATAACTTTCCCTAAAACGTACATAAATTATTTATTTTTAATGAAATTGAACCAAACCAAAAGAATGATAAGGATAATTAATTCTAATATCAATAAATTATAAATATACAGGGTTTCCAGGCCATACATGGCCTTACAAGGCCTGGAAATAGTAACATAATAGAAAACACAATCAAAATGCAAGTTTAAAACAAACCAATTTGTTCCCAAAACTTTCTCTTCCTTCTTTATTCTTCCAGTAATGATTTGGTTCTAACACTAAAACATATTTATACATGTTTTAGTAGTTATAAACTACCCAACAACTCTTATAACCTTTAATCTTCCCTTTTACAACATTAATGCATTTTTGCATTACTTTTTTTTGGAATTTTCTATGCATTTTGACAAATTTTGTGACACTTTATAAAAATGACTCCAAACTTTATAAAAACCCCCTAGACATGTCCAAATAATATATTTAATACCTTTTACATACTTTCTAGCCTTTTCATGGCCTTTTATGTAATTTTGACCTTTTGACCAAACTAGGTTCTAAATGGATAACTATGAAAAACCTTTACAAAAATGGCTCATTAGCCATACATTATGATTCAATGGACGCACAATAACATGAATACATAATGGATGACTTAATTACATTCAAAATTTTCATTATCCTCTTGGTGTATATCCTTGTGCCCAGGTTCTCTTGCACCACCCTTTTTTCAAGAATAATTAGAGGTCATACCAATATTGAATATATATACTCCCAAATGAATGGTCATCAAGTGGACCAAGTTCTTAATTTTAGCATTCAAAAGAAGAGTTCTGAGAAATCAACTATGGATTATATTAAAGAGAAACCAACTAGGATTTAAAAACTAATGAACTCTTATATTCTTATGATTTTTGATGATCAGGAGCCTTAGATTCTAGTCCTAAATTATACAAGAAACCAACTAAGAAAGATAAAATTATTCTTAAATTCTTTGAGAGATTGTATAATAAAAAGAAAAACCTCTTCCCTAAGTTATAATGAATACACATGCATATATTTGTAATGTTAGGGGATTGGATAGTGGAGATAGAATAAATGTGGTTATTGTTTTTTCTATTCTAAGAATAACCTTGATTTCCTCTTTCTACAGGAAATCAAACTAGGATTACATGCCCAAAATATTATGAATTTCAGTTGGCATGATCACAAGGTTATAAATAATCAATATATATTCATTGTAATTCACTTTTTTTTTAAAGTTAATTTGATTATTAATCGTGTCTACTCTATTTCCAGAAATTAAACTAAATAGTTCTAATTATCACCAATGGAAAACTCATGTTTCATTTCTATTCCATTTTAAACATTTACTTGAAGTTGCTACAGATTCTTCTATTGAAACAAAGAATGAAGAAGCCCTTGGATTGATTGTTCTCTCCATAGTTCCTGATCTTTATGTCTTAATTGTACATTGTACCAAAGCCCATCAAGTGTGGGGCATTCTACAACAGACGTATGACAGCTCATTTGAATCCTGTAAGATTCAACTCCAACACAACTTGGAATACTTAAGGTATAAAGATTTTAAAAATTTGGATGAATTCTTACTCAATTTTGATGCAATTAAAACTCAACTAAGTGGTGTTAATGTTATTTTAAGTGATATTAAATTAATTACTATTATTCTTAAGAAATGCCTTCCTAAAGAGTTTCAGCAATTTATCACTAACATTCACTCTCAGCTTTCTATTCCTACTTTAGCTCCTCATTTAACTTCTGCTATTTTTCAAAATTTGTTACGTCAAGACGAGGCTAAATTATTGTAATTTAGTACCATTAAATATTTTGAAAATGTTTTTGTATCTAAAACTCAAAATCAAAATCAAAATAATATCTCATATAGTAATAATACCTCTAATAATTATTCTCATAATAATCATAAATCAAATCATCATAAGATAAATCAAAGACCCCATTGAACCTATTGTGAGAAAGATGGTCATGTTACTAATAACTGCTTTAAAAGCAAAAGGATAATAGACACATGAATCAAATTCACCAACCTTCTAATTCTAAGGAGGATAGTGGGAATTCATCCCGTCATGCATTTACAATTTGTCATAATGTTAGTAGCCCTTTTTAGTGATTTGGTGCATCTTCAGGGGGTATTTCTTATTTTCTTCATTTTTGTAAACTTTTAATTTGTTCAAGTAATCATTCTAGTTTGCCCTGCAATGGTTTAATTCATTATTTAACATTAATTTCTCTCCAATTTTATATGATATATTGTTGTATATTTTATGAGTTCCTTTTAATATATTATTCCATTTTAAGATGCAATGGATGCACTTACTTCAGTTGATGTTTATCAACTTGTTCCATTTGTAAGATGCATTGGATGCACACTTACTTTTGTTGATGTTTATCAACTTGTTTCATTTTTAAGATGCAATGGATGCACTTACTTCAATTTGATGTTTATCAACTTGTTCTATTTTTAAGATGCATTGGATGCACTTACTTCATTTTATGTTTATCAACTTGTTCCATTTGTAAGATACAATGGATGCACTTACTTCAGTTGATGTTGATCAAAATTGTTCCATTTGTAAGATGCAATGGTTGCACTTACTTTAATTGATGTTTATCAACTTGTTCTATTTGTAAGATGCAATGGATGTACTTAATTTAGTTGATGTTGACCAACTTGTTCCATTTGTAAGATGCATTGGGATGCACTTACTTCAGTTGATGTTTATCAACTTGTTCCATTGCTTGATTTTCCCTTGGTGAAGTTGTTCTTGAAATCACTCTTGAAGTTTTTTGTATTTCTCATATATTTGGCAGGTATATGGTTCTCTATCTCATAATCCTTAATTCAATTTATTTGGCATAAATCAATCTTAATGTTGGTTTACACTATTATCTCCTTAATGGTTCATTTCTTATGGTTCATAAGTGTAGTCATGATTGGCTAATCAATTAGAATGTTTATTGGTGCTTGAGTAATATGCTCTACTTGGATTATGGTTTCCTCTCTCTCACTCCTCTTTAAAACCTTAATAATGTGATGATGTGTTTTCATTCTTCATTGGTTAGATTGTGAGTTATGCAGGTTATGGATTAGCTACCCATTCACTTGCAGTAACTCATTAATGGACTGTCTTGATGGGGATCTCTAACTCCTAGAGATATCTTTCTCTTTACAAGACCTTTCTTTGGTCTTCTTGGGGTTCCTATCACCACCCTAACTAGAGGATATCTCCCTGATCCCCTATCACCCTTAGAGCTATCCAACAACTTTAAACTATCCCTAAGTTCCTCTCCATACTCCTATACATCAATTGAATTGTCCTGGCCACCTTCTTTCCAAATTGTACTACCTCTCTAGTTATAGGATTCCTGACCCTTTCTAGGTCTCTTTCAAAGACTCTTTATCCAAATTGATGGATCTTTCATTTTGGTTTCAATCAGGTTCTTGATTTCCAAGTTTTAAAGCGTTGTAGTCTTTTAGGCCTAATTATCCCTCCTATACACAGTAATCTTGGATTTTCTCCCAAATTCCCTTAACACCCCTACAAACCAATTGTGGATTCCTTTTGGGTTTATCCTATGCTCTATGATTTTCAAGGTTTTAGTTCCCCACTTTGTCCATACACTGGACTTCCACCAAACCCCTAAAATTAAGGGTTTGTAGGGAATGTATACTGGTTTGGCTTCTTTGTCTTCAATAGGTACTCTAATGACCTCCTCTACTCTTCTCATTGCATCCACATTTTTGACATACATGTACCTACACACCTCTACAAAATATTGTACCATGCCAATCCATAAGCAAATTGGATTGCCTCTGCATTGTTCAGACTTCATAGCGAGAATACAGAGTACTTGCCTAGGGCCTGATTGTTCTCATGGCTTCCCTGCACACACAAACTCCACACACCATATTTATAACATATATACAAGTCTTTACTTGATTCCAAGTGTTCAGAGGGTTTTGGACCATAGGAACTTTAAGAAAAGCCATTATTTACAAGACTGGTTAAAAACTGGATAAAGAACCAGTGACACTTAAAGAATTTTCAAAATGTTTGCCGAAAAGTATAAATGATCAAATAAATGGTACAAGAAGATATTACATAACACAAAACACTCTCTCAATGCATTAGTTTAATCCATTCAATCCATTAAGGTATTGGATGATGGCTCTGTTGCAAAATTACAGTGTAATTCACTCCTTCTCAACACAGAGTCCATACAAAATGACATCTAACTCCTAGATTAGGGTTTAATCCACATTATATATCAGATTCCTACATGTTTGGACCCTCTTTTCGGTATTTGGGCACCATTAAAGCCCTTTCCTAGTTTCTAGAAAATGTTGTCATGACAACTTTTACATCTTTTGGACAAATGACCAATTCTCACTTCCAATGACCCAAATTGGTCCTAAACCTTATAACATGACCTTAAAACATTAGAAAAAACCAAATCCATGAATGCTACTCCATTTTTGGAGTTTTGGTCAACTTTTGACCTTTTAGTTGACTTTTAAGGACATAGACCCCTAGATACTACTTGATCTCATCAAACACTAAACCCTAATCATTCTTGACTCTAGACACACACTAAAATCACTTGGGACTTTACAAGTTAGTCCTTATTCACTTTGGTGGTTGGTCAAACCAACCTACAAGACAAAAAATTTCAAAGATCTTCCAAAGACCTTAAGGTGCTCTTTCACCATTCTCCCCTGCAACAAACAAGTTAGGGCACCTGTGGTGTTAGGAACTCCTCACTAATTCCATGTTCCTTGAAGTCACTTTTAGATATCCAAGTGACTTCTGAATCTGGTTATTTTCTCCATTTCACTAGATGCTCCATATATATCTTATGCCTGGTCTTCTTTTTCACTCTTGAATCTAGTATCCTTTCAACTTGTGGTTTGATCTAATCAGGAGTCTTAAGTTCTTGCACATCCTTGTTCACTTCATTATTGTACTATAATTCATCCATTTATGGTCCTTTATATTTTATCAAATCATTCACATTGAAGATAGGAGAGATTGACATCTCCTTGGGTAAATCCACCTTATAAGCATTAGGTCCATAGTTGGATAACACCTTGCATGGCCCAATCATTTTCATAT
Source organism: Thuja plicata (assembly GCA_018584345.1). Taxonomy (NCBI): domain Eukaryota; kingdom Viridiplantae; phylum Streptophyta; class Pinopsida; order Cupressales; family Cupressaceae; genus Thuja; species Thuja plicata. Next base: position 3,187,648 of record MU226059.1, on the reverse strand, counting down.
GCAACCTACTAGGCATGCCCTTTTGTAGCCTAGCCTTATTCAAGAATACTATTACTAGATCACCTACCTCAAATTGTAAATCTCTTCTCCCTTCATCTCTCTTGGTTTTCAACTTCTAGTTGGCCTCCATTAGTGTCTCTCTAACTTGTTCATGTACCTCCCTCATTGACTAGGAAAAATCATCAGCATAACCACTAACTCCTTCATATCCTTTTATATCTGTTAACTCAAGAACACCCCTTGGGTGTAAACCATACACAATCTCAAATGGACTCTTTCCAGTAGTTTGATTTGTGCTATCACTATAGGCCAATTATGCCTGTGAAATAACTTTCTCCCAACTTTGTCCATATTCTTTTTTCAAACACCTAAACAATTTACCAATTACTCTATTGATCACCTATGTCTTTTCATCCATTTGAGGATGATAAGTTTAACTATGTGACAAGTTGGTTCCTAGCCTTCTCCAAAGCATCTTCCAGAAATGTCCCATAAAATTCACATCTCTGTCTGGAAATATGCTTGTTGGCAAGCCATGTATTCTCACTATCTCCATAAAGAACAAATGGTCAATGTGGCTAGCATCATGTGTTGTCTTTCATGGGAAAAAATGACTCATTTTTCTAAATCTATCCACTACCACAAACACACTATCTAGACCAGTAGGTGTCCAAGGTAGTCCTACAATAAAATCCATACTTATGAACTCCCATGGTCTTCTTGGGATGGTCAATGGCTGATATAAACCTGCATTTGACAAAATCCCCTTTGTCTTTTGACACACTCCACACTGCTCTACATATCTTCTTATGTCTCTCTGCATTTTTGGCCACCAATAAAACCTTTCCACTAGATCGAAAGTCTTATTTTGTCCAAAGTGTCCACTCAAACTCCCATTATGATTTTCTTGGATGAGGTTCTCCCTCATAGATCCCCTTGGAACACATAATCATTTCCCTTTTAACAATAAGACATTGTTTTGGGGTGTATTCTTCATACTCACTATGAAAGTAATTGTCCAATTCTCTGCACACCTTGTAGATCACTAAGAAGTCTGCATCTCCTTCATAAATTTCCTTGAACCCTTCAACCCCTGTACTCTGCAACCGAATCTCTTGTATGGTAAACATCCTTCTACTAAGGGCATCTACCACCTTGTTTTGTACCCCCTTCTTATTCTTAATGCTAAAGGTGTATGACTACAAAACTCTATCCATTTAATATCTCTCAAACTAAGTTTGTCGTGAGTGTTGATAAAAATCAATGCTTGGTTATCTCTAAAGACAAAAAATATTTAGGCAATAGATAATGCCTCCATTTCTTCAAGGATTACACAAGAGAATATATCTCAAAGTCATAGGAAGAGTACCTAGACTTTTCCTCATTAAATCTCTCACTAAAAAATGCTACTAGCCTGTCTTCTTGGCTTAAGACAACCCTGACTGCTATGCTACTTCCATCACACTCTACTATGGAAGTTTTTTTAAAACTTGGTAAAACTATTATAGGCTGGGTGGCTACTTATTTCTTCAATATTTAAAACCCCTCATTAGTTTCTTTGGTCTACATAAACTTTGTTTTCAATCCTCCTTTAATGGTATCTAGGACTGGTGCACAAATTTCACTAAATCTCCTAATAAACTTCCTATAGAATTGGGCTAACCCATGGAAGCTCCTAACTTGAGTCCCTATCTTAGGAGTAGGCCAAGTGAGAATGGCCTCAACCTTACTCTTATCCATTTTAACTCACCTTAAGAAACTACAAAACCTAGGTAGACTAACTCTTGTTTCATGAATTCACTCTTTTCTAAATTTATGGTGAGATTCTGCTCTTGAAGTTTATTCAACACCAATTCTACGTGCTTCATGTGCTCCTCTTTTGTTTTACTAAAAATGAGGATTTCATCTAGGTAGACAAACATAAACACACCTATGTATTTCTTCAAGACTTCATTCATCACCCTCATAAAGGTATTAGGTGCATTAGCAAGCCTAAATTGCATAACTAACCATTCATATAACCCCTCTATTGTTTTAAAGGCTGACTTTCATTCATCCCCTTCTTTCATTCTAATTTTATAATAACCACTTTTCAAAGAAATTTTAGAGAATTACTTAGCACCCCCAAACAATCCATTAAATATTCTATTATGGGAATAGGAAATCTATATCTAATAATTATCCTACTAATTGCCCTAGAATCAATGCACATTCTCTACTTACCTCCCTTCTTTGGAGCTAACACCACTGGGACACCACATGGGCTTATTCTTTTTCTAATCAACCCTTGGTCCAAAAGTTCCTATACTTGTCTAGCTATCTCCTTTTTTTTCTTGGGTGTCATTTTGTATACAACCTTGTTTGGCAATGATGCTCCTGGCACAAAGTCAATCTGATGACTTATCTCCCTCTTTGGTTGTAGTGTAGCTAGTGTACCCTCACATATTGTATCCTTAAAATGATCCAATAGTTGTCTCACTTCTTCTATCATAGGTTAGATTGTTTATGTGTCTCCTCCTCTCTTGGCTTTTACATGATGGCATAGCCAACTTTCATGTCCTTTAAGAATTCCTTCACACTCATCAATATTGTATTGGATTCTATCTTCTCCACTATGTCTTCCTCTTTCAATGGCTAGATTTTGAAAGTTACTCCATTCTTCTTGAATGAGTACTTGTTCTCCTTCCCATGATAGATTGTTTCTCTATCATACTGTCATGGTCTGCAAAGAAACAAAAATGCATGCATCCATTGGCAACACATCACAAAGTATCTTATCTTGATACTTTCCAATAGTGAAATTTACCCACACTTGCTCGTTTACCAAGATATTTTTCCCCTTATTCAACCAAGTAACCTTATGGGGACACATATGTGGGATCTTGGTGAGCTTCAACTTTTGTACTGCCTCCTCAGATATGACATTATCTATGGACCCTAAATAAATGATGTCTTTGCACACTTTCCCCAATATCTTGCACTTGACTCTAAAAATAGCTCTTCTCTTCTTATGTTCATCTTTAATAGGTGTTTTTATCAAGATCCTTCTCAACATGAGAATCTCTCCCTTCTCTAAATCTAGAATCACCTCTAATTGTTTAGTATTGTCTTCTTCTTCGAGAAAGGCAATCTTCTTCTCTCCTTGTGAAGCTGATGGGTTATCGGGACATCTATAAGTAGGGTGACCTAATTTTCTATCATAGTAACACTTCATGGTAGAAAAGTGTGAGCTTCTTCCAAACCCACATGATCTTCCTATTCCACCATTGTGAAATCCTCTTCCTCTGTTATATCCACCCATGTGGTTGGACTCATGGTTTTTTTCAGAACCCCTAGAGTCTCCTTGGATTCTAATTTTGTTTCCCCTTCAACTGGAACCACCTCTATATCCTCCTATGGAGTCTCTACCCCTTCCTCTACCCCTTGAGTTAGAGTCTTTTTTCTTTCTAAGTTTATCTTCCACTTTTAGAGCCATTTGGAAGCAACTATGAATGGCGGTTAGATTAAAGAGGTTGAGCTCTTCTTTTATATTCCACCTTAATCCATTAAGGTACTGAGAAACCTTGATGCTCTTTGTCTTCTGTACCTTAGATCTAAGACAAAGCTTCTGGAACTCTTTTGTATATGATGGCACATCTAGGTCCTTTTCCCTAAGGTTTTGCCTTCTCTTATGTATCTAAATATCATATTCTTCTGGAAGGTAGTTCTCCTTCACCTTAGCCACCATAGATTTCTACTTCTATATGGGCTTCTTCCCTTCTTTCTCCCTTTCTTCTTGTAGAAACTTCCACCATGTGAGTTCTTATCCTCTTAGCATTGACTTGGCTATGTTTACTTTCTGTGCTTCTGTGATTCCATCACAATCAAAGTGGTTCTCCATGCCTTCAATCCATTCCATAACAATCTTTGCATCCATCTTACCAAAGAACATTGGAATGCATTTTAGCGCCTTCTCACTCAATGCTTTGAGGGCTTTAAGGAATGGTTCCCTAGGTAGAGGAGGGTCAGGCTCTGGTTCTATCTCCTCCTCCACTGGTTTCTTCCCTTTATCCTTATCTTCACTCATCTTCTCTTTCATCTTGTTGGCTATCTCTACAACCTCTGCCATCTTCAACTTCATTTCTTCCATAGCTTCTTCAAGAATCCTATTCTTGTCTTGCTACTCTGATAAATCTCTTTCCAATTCGGCATTGGTCACCATGATGCTTTCTCCTATGGATTCACTCCACTCTGACATACACTAATCAACTCCCAAGCCTTTCAATGGATTTGAAACCAATTTGATGGGGGAGATCCAACTCCTAGAGCTTTCTTTCTCTTTACAAGACCTTTCTTTGGTCTTCTTAGGGTTCCTATCACCACCCTAACTAGAGGATATATCCATGATCCCCTATTTCCCTTGGAGCTCTCTAGCAACTTCAAACTATCCTTAAGTTCCTCTCCATACTCCTATACATCCATGGACTTGTCTTGGCCACTTTCTTTACAAATTTTCCTACCTCTCTAGTGATATAATTCTTGAGCCTTTCTAGGTCTCTTTCAACTACTCTTGATCCAAATTCATGCATCTTTCATCTTGGTTTTAATTGGGTTCTTGATTTCCAAGTTTTAAGGCCTTGTAGCCTTTTAGGCCTAATAGGCCATCTTATACACACTAATCTTGGAATTTCTCCCAAAATCCCTTAACACCCCTATGAACCAATTAAGGATTCCTTGTGGGTTTATCCTAGGCTCTAGGATTTTCAAGGTTTTAGTTCCCCACTTTGTCCGTACACTGGACTTCTAGCAAACCCCTAAAATTAAAGGTTTGTAGTGCATGTATACTAGTTTGGCTTCATTGTCTTCAATAGGTACTCTAATGACCTCCTCTACTCTTCTCATTTCATCCACATGTCTGAGATACATGCCCCTACACACCTCTACCAAATATTGTACCACATCAATCCTTAAGAAAATCTTATTGCCTTTCCACTGTTTAGATTTCCTATCCAGAATACATAGTAGTCCCCTAGGGCCCGATTGTTCTCATAGCTTCCCTACACACACAAAATCTACACACCATATTTACAACATATATAAAAGGATTTACTTTATTCCAAGTGGTTGTAAGCTTTTGGACGATGGGAACTTCAAGAAAATCCATTATTTACATGACTGGCTCAAAACTGGACAGAGAACCAGTGAAACTTAAAGAATTTTAAAAATGTTCACCAGAAAGTAAAAATGATAAAACCAATGGTAGAAGAAGTAATTACATAAAAAAAACATTCTCTCAATTTATTAGTTTAATCCATTCAATCCATTAAGGTATTGGATGATGGCTCTATTGCAAAATTACAGTGTGATTCACTCCTCAACACAGAGTCTGTACAAAATGACAAATAACTCCGCCTTGTTTATCAAATTCCTACATATTTAGACCCTCGTGTCAAGATTTGGGCACCATTAAATCCCTTTCCTAGTTTTTAGGAAATGTTCTCATGACAACTTTGCAAAGCTGCAAAAGTTGTCATGACAACTTTTACATCTTTTGCACAAATGACCAATTGATGTTGACAAAAGTCTTGTTGCTGCTACAGAACCAGCTTGGCTCTATTCTAAGATCTTTCTCCTAGATCCCTTAGGGTGTTCATAACCCCAAACTAAGGAAAGTCACTCTCAACTTTACCTCCTCTTCAAGACTCAGTCCCCATCGAAATGTTTTTCATCTCCTCCTTACTAAACCTACACAAATAGATTCATTCTTCCCACTCAATCAATGTTTTTAGAATATTGCTTTCATTCTCTTCCCCAGCCAGACTATTTCCAAGCTCGCCTAGGATAAGATATCTAGATTCACACCTGTTGCTACTCCTACCAAAAAAAAAAAGGAAACTATGTACAAGGGCTCCTCTCAAGTTCCATCCCAACACATGACTCTCACCATGGATTCAGGAATCTCGAGGGGCCATTACTGTTAACAACCTAGAATGGGTGAAGAACTAAAAACTTACAAAATAGAAAATAAAGTAACTAAGCTACTTGCATTCAAAATGAACAAAGAACTTTGATATCCACTAAACACACTATCTGCAACTTCTCATTACTAGAAACAAAACAAAACAGTACAATAATTTGCAACTCTGTGATTTCCTATAGCTTCTCTTTTCTTCAATCTCTACTCTCTAGATCTCTAAAAATGAAGGCTCTAGATGTTATTAGTAACCATCCTCTCATAGGAAACAACCCTAACGGTCCACTCATTCACAAGAATCTCTTCTGGAACCATTACACTAACCATACTGTCCATAAAAGACAAGGTCCACTTTTCACAGGCCGTTACAACTGAGTATTGCCGAGCAACAGTAAAGAAAGCCGAGCTCTAGTGTTGGCTGAGTTGCTAGGCACAAATTTAGACTAAGCTGCTAGGCGTAAATGTAGGCTGAGTTTCTAGGCACAAATGTAGGCCAAGATTCTAGGCAATGTAGGCCAAGTTGCTAGGCAATGTAGGCCAAGTTTCTAGGCAATGTAGGCCGAATTGCTAGGCACAAATGTAGGCCGAGTTTCTAGGCACAAATGTAGGCTGAGCTGCTAGGCAATGTAGGCCGAGTTACTAGGCAATGTAGGCCGAGTTGCTAGGTAATGTAGGCCGATTTTCTAGGCACCAATGCAGGCCAACTACCAGTGATCCCAATCAGCTTATCCAAAGTTTTTGATGTCTTGGTTGGATTTCCAGAGGCTTACCAACTACCTCACACACACACAACTAAAGGAAACCAACTAAGCAACCTATCTAGACATGGATTGACCTAGTCATATCCATCTTAGGGAAAAACAAATGACCTTCTAAGGTCCACACACACTCTCCTGACTTGGCTAGAGCCAGTACATGCCAGAAATAAAGAGCTAAGGGTTGAGTTAGGCTTGCTCTTGCACCATACTCCCCCAGAAAAAAGAAAGGTTAATCCATCCTTGGATTGAGAATGTTTGGATCAATTCCCAACCCCTTGAAGTCTATTTATTTGATCCAATTAGCATCAACATCCTCTTTTCTATGCCATTTGACAAGTTGCTCCATATAGTCTTTGTTCCTAGTCTTCTTGTAGAACCTTGAGTCTAGTATCTTTTCAGCTGTCATAGATGGAGAAGGGGATAATTTCAGATCTTTTACCTCTTGTATTACCTCTTGAAGGTTTTGATCAGCATCTTGAATTGGTCCTTTGTATGCTATCAAATCTACAATGTTGAAAACTGGTGACAACCCAATGTCTTCAGGAAGCTCCACCTTGTATGCATTATTTCCATACTTTGCAAGTATCTTACATGGACCTCACCTCTTCATCTATAGCTTGTGAGGAACACCTTTCTACAGCCTATGTTTGTTCAAGTGTACCCTCACAAAGTATCCAATCTAAAACTAAACATCCCTCTTTGTTGCATCCACCTTTTGCTTTACCCTTTCAACATTCTCAATAAAATTATTTCTCACACTTTCATGTACTTCCCTCATTGAATGAGAAAAATTCCTCATCATGTCCAATACCATGCATTCCTTCCTTCAACTCTCTAAGATCAAAAATTCCTTTTCGGTGTAAACCATAAACAATTTCAAAGGGACTCTTACTAGTTGATCTGTTCATTGTATCATTGTAGGCATATTCAGCTTGCCTAATGAGTTGGTCCCATGCTTGATCATACTCCTTTGTGAGGCATCTCAGCAAGTTACCAAGACTTCTATTGACCACCTATGTTTGGTCGTCTGTCTGTGGATGATATGCAGATCCAAAAGACAAGTTAGTGCCCAAGTTTTTCCATAAGGTCTTCCAAAAATGGCTCATGAATTTGTTGTCTCTATCTGAAACAATACTGCGTGGGAGTCCATGTATCCTCACCACTCCACTAAAAAATAGTTGAGCAATGTTACAAGCATCATGAATAGTCTTGCAAGGTATAAAATGTGCCATCTTACTAAATCTATCCACACCAACATAAATGTTGTCATATCCCTGCCTTGTTCTTGACAAACCAACTACAAAATCCATGCTTATGCATTCCCATGGTCTAGTTGGGATTGAAAGTGGCTATAAAGACCTGCATTAGAAGATGCTCCCTTTGCTTTTTGACACACTACACAAATCTCAACATATTTTCTAACATCTCTATTCATCCTAGGCCAAAAATAGAACCTAGTGACAAGCTCTTGAGTCTTAATAACTCCAAAATGACCACTAAGTGCTCCATTATGTTTTTCTTGAATCAAATTCTCTCTCATAGACCCTTTAAGAACACAAAGTTGACCTCCTTTAAACAAAAAATCATTCTCCAAAGTATATTCAGAAAACTCACCATGAAAATTGTTCTTGAGCTCCTTGCATACCTTGTAGATTTGGGCAAAATCTTCATCTTCAGCATATAGGTCTTTGAAGCTATCAATACCTATGCTTTTTAGCTGAAATTTTTGGACTATGAGCAGCCTTCTACTCAGTGCATCAGTAACCTTGTTCTGTACTCCCTTTTTATTATTGATATTGAAAGTGTAGGCTTGTAGATACTCCACCCACTTCATGTGTTTGCTGCTGAGTTTGTCTTGAGAGTTAAGGAAGCTAAGATCTTGGTTATCAGTATATACTATGAACTCTTTTGGTAGCAAGTAGTGCCTCCACTTCTCAAGTTCTTGGACTAGAGCATACAAATCTAAGTCATAAGAAGAGTACTTCTTCTTTGCATCATTTAGCTTCTCACTATGGAAAGCTACTAGTCTTCCTTCTTGGCTTATGAAAGCCCCAATGGCCACATTACTTGCATCACATTATACTATAAAAATCTTATCAAAGCTTGGAAGAACAAGAGTAGGAAACTCTGCCATCGTCTCCTTGAGTATTTCAAACCCCTTGTTATCTTGTGGTGTCCATTGAAACTTTGTCTTCATCCCACCTCTAATGGTGTCTAACATGGGTGCACAAATCCCACTAAAATGTCTAATGAAATTTCTGTAATACTGAGCTAAACCATGGAAACTTCTCACCTCAGTTGCAGCCTTGGGAGTAGGCCAACTTAGAATGACATCCACCTTTTCTTGGTCCATTTTGAGGTTACCCTGTGACAAAACAAACTGAGATATAGCAGATCCTGCTTCATGAAGTCACACTTCTCCAATTTGATCATTAGCTTTTCATCATGTAATTTCTTGAAAACAATTTTCAAATTCCTAATATTCTCCTCCTTAGTTGTACTGAAAACTAAAATGTCATCTAGGTAGACAACAACAAACTTACCAATGCATTCTACCAATACCACATTCATCAAACTCATAAAAGTTGAGGGAGCATTAGACAAACCAAATGGAATTACAATCCATTAATACAAACCTTCTATAGTTTTGAAGTCTATCTTCCATTCATCTGCTTCATTAATTCTGATTTGGTGGTAGCCACTCTTAAGATCAATCTTAATGAAGTACTTTGCCTCCCCTAAAAAATCCATTAGGTCTTCAATTTTGGGTATTGGAAACCTATACCTAATGGTGATTCTATTTATGGCTCTAGAATAAGTACAAAGTCTCCAAGCTCCTCCTTTCTTAGGTGCTAAAATAGTAGGGACTGCACATGGGCTTATGCTCTTTCTAATTAGGCCTTGGTCTAATAACTCTCTAATTTGCTTGGTTATTTCCTCATTCTATTGAGGGGTCATCTTATAGGCAGCTCTGTTGGGTAAGGTAGCTCCTGGTATGAACTCAATATTGTGACTAACAAGTCTCTTAGGAGGTAGGGGAGTGGGTTGGCCATCATTCACAATATCCTTATACTCTTCCATTATTTCTTTTACCTCATTTGGTATCTCTACTTTCTTGATAGAAACTTTATCTTTTGGCTTCAATACTAAATAAAAAACAACTCCTCCTTCTTCTAGAGTCTTCAAGAACTCCTTCTCATCAACCATGAGCACACTTGGACTTGATGTCTTTGTCTCTCCTTCTTCTATTACTGACTGAATTGTGAAAGTCACTCCATCTTTCTTAAATGAGTATGCATTCTTGGTTCCATCATGTATGGCTTGGCTGGAAAATTGCCATGGCCTTCCAAATAGAAGGTGGCATGCATCCATGGGAACAATGTCACATAGAAATCTATCTTTATACTTTCCAATGGTGAGCTCTACCCATGCTTGTTCTCCTACAAACACATGTTGTCCTTTGTTGATCCATGTAACCTTGTATGGGTTTTCAAGTGGAATCCTTTTCAAATTTAATTTTTTGGCTGCCTCTTCACTAATGATATTATCAGTTGATCCTGAATCAATAATGACTCTACACACATTTCCTATACTCTTTCACTTCACTCTAAAGAGTGCTCTCCTTTGGTGTGGTTTTTCTTTGCTTGGCTCTTTGGTTAAGGTCCTCCTTATCATGAGGTTCTCACCTTATTCTTATTCTAATGGTACCTTAGATGGCTTTCTGCTACAACTTGATTCTTCTTGGACATAGTTAACTATTTTTCCACCTCTTTGAGAAGTAGAACCTTTTTTAGGACACTGATATGCAGGATGTCTAAATTGCTAACAGTTGTAACACTTCATTGAAGAGAAGTAAGATCCTCTTCCTTGGTTAGTAGTTCTTCCTCTTGAACTACTATTTCAACCTCTTCCATGGTTGTAACCACCTCTTGTATTACTGGATTCTCCTTGATTCTTAGTGTGTTTGGAATCACTCTGATTTCTTGCTCCATATCCTCCTCTATGACCTCTGCTATCTCTTCCTCTTCCTCTACTATTTGAATCTTGCTTCTTCTTGAATTTTTCCTCCACCTTGAGGGCTAGCTTGTAACATTGGTGTCCAGTCTTGGGGTTTAAGAGACTAATTTCCTCTTGGATACTCCACTTGAGTCCATTCAAGTATCTAGCCACTTTCAGGCTTTCTTCTTCCATCACATGCTACCTTAAGCATAGTTTGTGAAATTCTTCGGTGTAGGAACTGACTTCTAAATATTTTTGTCTCTTTTTGTGCAACTGCACTTCATAATCATTAGAAAGATAAGTTTCCTTCATCTTGGCCACCATACCTTTCCAATTGGTTATGGGGTTCTTTCCTTCTTTTGCCCTTTCATCTTGGACAAACTTCCACTAAGTGAGAGTAGTTCTTCTCAACCTTGTCTTGGATATTCTTACTTTTTGAGCTTCGGTCACATTATCACAGTCAAAGTGATTTTCAAGACCTTCTATCCATTCCATTATTAATTCTAGTTCCATCTTGCCACTAAATAGAGGCACACCTTCTAAGGAATTACCACACATTTCCTTCAATGCTTTCAAGAATGGCTCTTCTTGAAGCACAAGGTCTGGCTCTGGATTAATGTCTTCCTCTACCACTGTTTTACCCTTTCCATCAGCTTCTCTCATTCATTCACTAACTACTACAATCCTAAGTTGTACTTCTTCCAACTGAGTCACCATTTCAGATAATTGTTCCTTCAGGAGTCTATTCTCCTCCTTTTTCTCTTCCACATCTTTTGCGAGTTCCGCATTGGTCACCATCTTGGATGAGTTGATAGAATTTTCTGCAGATAACATCCCAAAAAAAAAGACACGCCCAAATCTTTTAGGGCTCTAATACCAATCTGATGTGGATAGAAGTCTTGTTTCTGCTACAGAACTAGCTTGGCTATGTTATGAGATCTTTCTAATAGATCTCTTAGGGTGTTCATAACCCCAAACTAAGGTAAGTCACTCTCAAATTTACCTCCTCTTCAAGACTCAGTCCCAATGGAAATGCTTTTCATCTCCTCCTTACTGAACCTACACAAATAGATTCATTCTTCCCACTCAATCAATGTTTTCAGAACATTGCTTTCATTCTCTTCCCCAGCCGGACTATTTCTAAGCTCACCTAGGGTAAGATCTCCAGATTCACACCTGTTGCTACTCCTACCAAAAACAAAAAGGAAACTATGTACAAGGGCTCCTCTTGAGTTCCATCCCAACACATGACTCTCACCATGGATTTTGGAATCTCGAGGGGCCATTACTGTTTACAACCTAGAATGGGTGAAGAACTAAAAACATACAAAATAGAAAATAAAGTAACTAATTTACTTGCATGCAAAATGAACAAAGAATTTTGATATCCACTAAACACACTATCTGCAACTTCTCATTACTAGAAACAAAACAAAACAGTACATTAATCTACAACTCTGTGATTTCCTATAGCTTCTCTTTTCTTCAATCTCTACTCTCTAGATCTCTAAAAATGAAGGATCTAGATGTTATTAGTAACCATCCTCTCATAGGAAATGACCCTAACGGTCCACTCATTCACAATAATCTCTTCAGGAACCGTTACACTAACCATACTGTCCATAAATGACAAGTTCTGCTTTTCATGGGCCATTACAACTAAGTATTGCCGAGCAACAGTAAAGAAAGCTGAGCTCCAGTGTTGTTCGAGTTGCTAGGCACAAATGTAGGCCGAGCTGCTAGGCACAAATGTAGGCTGAGTTGCTAGGAAAAAATGTAGGCCGAGCTGCTAGGAAAAAATGTAGGCTGAGTTGCTAGGCACAAATGTAGGCCAAGCTGCTAGGAAATGTAGGCCGAGTTGCTAGGCACAAATGTAGGCTGATTTGCTAGGCACAAATGTAGGTCGTGCTGCTAGGCAATGTAGGCTGAGTTACTAGGCAATGTAGCCCGAGTTGCTAGGCAATATAGGCCAAGTTACTAGGCAATGTAGGCCAAGTTTCTAGGCACCAATGTAGGCTGAGTGCCAATGATCCCAAGCAGCTTATCCAAAGTTTCTGATGCCTTGGTTGGATTTCCAGAGGCTTACCAACTACCTCACACACACACACAACTAAAGGAAACCAACTAAGAAACCTATCTAGACATGGATTTACCTAGTCATATCCATCTTAGGGAAAAACAAATGACCTTCTAAGGTCCGTACACACTCTCGTGACTTGGCTAGAGTGAGTACATGCCAGAAATAAAGAGCTAAGGGTTGAGCTAGGTGTGCTCCTGCACCACCAATTCTCACTTCTAATGACACAACTTGGTCTTAGACCTTATAACATGACCTTAAAACATTCAAAAACACCAATTCCATGAATTCTACTCCATTTTGGGATTTTCAGTCAAGCTTTGACCTTTTGGTTGACTTTTAATTACATAGACCCCTACATACTACTTGATCTCATCAAACACTTAACCCTAATCATTCTTGCCTCTAGACACATACTAAACTCACTTGGGAATTTATAAGTTAGTCCTTATTCACTCTGGTGGTTATCCAAACCAACCTACAAGACAAAATATTTCAAAGATCTACCAAAGACCTTAAGGTGCTCCTGCACCATGTCTATATCCATGTGATTGATGCAATGTTGACGCAGGCCTCATTTCTAGATTAGTATATTTATTTTGAGATGAGAGGATGATTGTTTTTTATGTTACCTTAACCATCTGGTTTATCTTGATTTCATGATTAGCTCCTTTATTTGATGAAATCTTATGCATTTCTTTAAAGATATTTTATGATGTTATAGTTTCAATGTTACACTAACTTGAATATTATATGATATTATTCTTGTGGATAGGTTCCTTGGTTCTTGCTTCTATGTTTATTTGTTTCAGGTTAATGTTCAAGGCCCACTTTTGGAATAAATTCCTCTTCACATTTCCTATTACTTCAAGATGACTACATCAAGACTTGAATCAAGACAATCAAATCTCTTCCATTTATTGAAGACCAATTTGCAGATTTTGTAAAGATACATTTCACTCTCATTGTAAAAATTTGGGTTTAATTCCATTGTTGTAAATCCCCCAAGTAAAGATTAAAAGGGGGTGTGATAATTTAATCTTTCCTTGGTTTAAACTATGTAATTAAAGGATAAACCAAGGTATCCATATTCTTATTTTTCCTCTAGTCCAAGTAGGAGGACATGTCACATTTTTGTAATTTCTTTAATAAGGAAATTAGATATTCCTCCTTAAGAGGAATCTCACAATTGGAACACACACAATGTGGATGTGGTATTCATAGAATATGGGAGTTACAAACAAAATCCTCCACTCATCTCTATTTAAGAGATGCTCTCATACACTTGTTCAATAATCTTGTATTCTTTCTCACTTATCTTCATTTTGAAAGTTGCTCTCATTATTGGATTGAGCTTATTGCTCTCATTATTTAGGCTTTGTGCCATATTGATATTATTCACAAGGGGTTTTTTTTATTTTTTCCCCTTTCAAATACTTGTGTTCTTGTCTTGGTTCTTGGAGCAATTTTTGTGAATCTTGGTGTTTGAACTATTGAAGGAAATCTCTCTCTCTCTCTCTCTCTCTCTCTCTCTATAATTTGGTAAAAATATTTAATTGCATACTCTCTTGGATTCTTTCCTTCTCTTTCTCACTTTAATTTATGTTTCTAACATAATTATAGAACATAAGAGAGAAGGGGGGAAACCATTTTCATCCCCATCAAATGGCTGAATTATATTGTCAAAACAGGGGTTTCGCAATGTACTAGAGCTATTTTGATAGTGTAGAAAGTGGATGAATTTTTTTTTGGCTCTTCTCAATATATACTTATAATGGTTATAGCGAGACTAGACTAGATAGATTCAAATATCCCCAAAATCCCATGGATATTTATTGAAGATTTTAATATGATATAATTTCAAGAGGATATAAAGGTTGGAAAGGGTTATCCTTGGAAAGGAGATGAACTCTTTCCTTTGTATAACTTCAAAATATCCCTCAATTTTTTAAAAAATCACATCGAGAGGAAGGGTGACAATTATAGTATATGGTAACATGGTTTGATAATAAATCAATACGAAGTAAAATTTATTGTAGGTTGGATAGGATATATATCAATAGATATATGATTTTTTTCTTGTAGCCGAGTGAAGAAAATTTGGTTTCTGTGATTTCTACTTCTATGTAAAATCATTCCCTAAGAGTAGCTAACGTTATTTGGGAGGCTTTGGGCTATTTTAATGATGTTTCTACACAAAGTTTGAAATATCTTAATATGTCTCTTCTTATTGATGAAATAATTTCATAGGGGACTCTAGATACTTAATTATAATACTAAATAACTCAATAAGAGCTTGCCTCATCATCCCTTACAAGAGTCTGTGGTTTTGGTCTGTATGAACTTATTCCAAATGGTGAGGAAAAAAGGCTCAAAATAGTAATAGAATAGATTATATCCTATGTCAAAACCTTCTCTTGTTGGAAGGGTAATTACAAGATAAGGGTCATAATAAACAATTAGAAATAAAGATGATTAGAACCAATTCAATGATGAGGAAGATCCATAATTAAAGATTCTGGACAAGGATAAAAATGCCAAGATGAATTGGTTGCATGAAGGATATCGAGGGTAAAAATGTATTTTTATCCTTCTCAGATGCAAAAAAGGAAGAAAATTTATGATAAAATTAATTATAATGAGGAATCCTCTAATGATAAATATTTTTTTAACATTCTCTTCCATGAATTTTTCCTGAAATGCATCTTTTTTGAACATGATTCTAGAAGTCAAGAGGCTATGAAGTTTAACTTAAATTTAATACCAAATAAATCCTTAGATAAATATTGTTAAACTCTCTAGATAAGGAAATATCAGTCTAGGAAATGAGGAATACTAATCTATCCTTGGGTAATGGAAAGTATCTTGGGTTAGATGGAACCCCGACAAAGTTTTATAGGCAAAATGTTGAGTGTATTAGTGTGGAATTGTTTGATCTTTACCTTCCAACATTTCATTCTAACACTCTTATTAAATAAATTAATAAAGGGTAATAAAAATCATCACTAAAGATGGAGATAAAACTCAAGTCAAGAACGGACACCATATTACACTTCTTAATCTATCCAAAAAAATTCTAGCCAAAAATTTGGTTTGGAGGTTGACTAATGTTTTAGGGAAAATAATATGTCTAATATGGACATACTTTATTAAATTTAGATACATTTTTTAAAACCTCGTTATCAATTGAGAGGTAATGCATTGGATTAAGCATAATGCCCAAAATATTGCTATGATTTTGTTGGCTTTTGAAAAGGCCTATGATAGGATCAAATAGTTGTTTGTGTTGGGAATGCTAAATACTTTTGGTTTTCCTCCTAAATTTTATAATTGCATTTATATTTTATTTCAAGACTTCTCAAAAATTATTGATGTTAATGGTGAAGTTAATTATCTAATAACCTTGAAAATATCTATCAAACATTTATGTCCTATTTCCCCTTCCTATTTCATCATATCAGTGGATTCCATTCACTATATGATTAGAGATAACTAGATATTCATCCCCCTCTAAAGTGTATCATCTTTTAAAATAATGAGTTTCTTCTTAATACCCAATTTTCTAATGACACTACCCTCTTTATTGAGATTTCCAAAAATAATTTTGATAATATTGTAAAAAGGATATAGGTGTTATTTTCAGCTTCTAGTTCTAGAGTACTCCCCCTCAAATCCATTTTTATTGGATGGCATTAGAATCCTCCTATATAGATTAATTATAAAGGCTGGGGTGGCCTAACTCCAATAAAGTTGTCAGAGAGCTTAGTAGACCTTTTGTTGTTTCTCTCTCTCTGAAGGATATGTGGGAATGAATATTTAAAATGATTGAAAGGAATCCTGAAAAATGGTAGACTCATCCACTTTATCTATTTGGAATGGTGCAGGTTGTTCAGAAGGTATTGTCTTCTAATGTTGTCCGATCATTCTTCTTCTTGGTTTTTTTCGACTGTGAACTTTAACAAGTTGATTCAAATTACTTTTGATGGTCTAATGGAAAGGGTAGCAAAAAAAAAAAAAAATTCTTGGAAATGGTGATTTTTTACTAAAGGCACTTAGTGGTCTAGGTCTAAAATACATGAAAATACAAGGGATTTCCCTTTTCTATAAATTATGGATATTTAGGTCTATTGAAGGAAATGAGCACTAGAACACTCTTATTAGAAATAATATTTCCCTCCCTAAACTGAAAAAAGGGAAACATTGGGACCCTATCTCTATGTCTGAAATTCTCTTCTGACATTTTAAAATAAAAAAAAAAACCTTTTTTTAAAATGTCTTATCTAGTTTATGGAAATCTTAGGTTAATATTAGGACATTGGTCTCTCATAGAGATGTTACGGGCACAGATCCTCCATATTTTATGGCCAACAGATTAGTATGTTTGGGCTTGGAATATACTGTAAAACCCTTGACCCTCAATCAAGGATACTCTACTAAATATTAGTTCTCATATAGAATTTAGACTATTGGAGACCTTTTAATTGATGGCAAGATTGGTTGTTGGGAGTAGATGAAACATAGATTTTATTTTATTTTTCTCATATCGAAACTTTCACTATGATTGCTGAAGTTGTCGGGCATTCCTTTCCAAGAATGAGATTTATAGATCTTGAGCTGTTGGAGATTATTAGATGGCATGATGCATCTCTTTTTCTTGAAATCTCTACATGCATTACATGCTTACTAATTCTTTGGAAATTTATGAATGGCTTGATAAGTGTTTGAATTTAAAGTGGCCAAACGCGTTGAAATATATTAATCTTATGCGAAATAATCCTTTTGAACGTAAAAATAATAATTTTTTAATGGCTACTTTTACTTAAAAAAACTTATTTTTGACAATATAGTACACACTTATAATCTTCACACCTAGATTTGTGATGTTTTCCATGTCCCTGAGTCCTTTGAGGATCTATTTTTTTTTTAATTTAAGTTTGTTGTGGCCATGTTGTTCTTATCATTTGGGCTTCTTGTCAAGTGGATTACTAATCAAGGTTTTTTTTGAATTGATACTTTTTCTAGTTATGTGGATTCATTTGATGCCCATATTAATAAATTTTGGTTTTTATTTTCTAATCAAGTGTTCTAGATGTTATTAAAGATGAAATAATAAATAGATATTTCAATTCAAAATTAGACTCCTTACAAACTTTCAATGTAAATTCACCTATCTTTTAATCATGTTACATGTTTCTTATACTATGAAGATTCTAAAGGAAATACTTATCTTTCTCAGTGAAAGAGGGAGTAATTTTCATGTAAAAAAGACATCTAATCTACCCATTTCTTTCCAAATGGGAAGAATAATCCGAATTGGGAGGAACTAAACTTTCTTGAAAAGTGCATGAAAGAAAAGAATATTATCAAAGAATACATTGAGAATGTGAATAAATAAGAGAAGAAGACTAGTAAGGCTTGTCGAGATACCATAGTGGATCCTATTAGCTCTTTTTCTTGTTGAATCAATTTATAGATATTCAAGCTTGAATCTTAGATTCCCAACTTCAGATTCACGCAGTGAAAAGGCTAATTATCAAAGATACTATCCTTCTTCACTTTAGTTTCCACAAACCCAAGTGGTTATACCTACTTCCAGATTACTATTTCTTAGTAACTCAATGGTGGATAGCTGATTCACTCTTGCTTTGAACTACAATAGTTGAATACACACCTTGCAGACTATTATTATTTACCTAATGTAGAGTTTGACAAGCCATTTCATGAACTTAACAAGAGCTACTGTCAGTATAACAAGGACATTCATCCCTCTTCTTTTGTAGGCTCTAACCTAGGAAGGATAACTATTGATTCTCTCTTCAAGGAATCAACACAATAGACTGTACTTTTTAATACAATCAAATAAACATGTATTCTTTCAATACTCAAGAAAGTAAAGATTAATTTGATCTCAAAATTGATGATGAGAAGCACTTGTCATAGCTTAGACCAGTGCCTAATCCTGGGAAAATAGTCAGATGAAATGCAAATCCATAGAAAAACAACTAATAAGAACACAATCAAAACCCCAAATAGAATGCCTTACAAACTATCCTATCATCCTCACATCCATGTATCAAATTTTTGTACTAACCCTAACCCTCTAGAATTACTCACAAGATTAACTCCTCCCTTGAAAGAAAGTTGTAAGAAATCACATAGTTACCTTATAACTAGTATGTCTAAGATGTTTTACAAACTAAACATACAAGATCATGAAATAAGTACAAAAAGACACCATAGATTTGAAAGTGAAGATTCCACTATATTTTATTAATCTTTCTGATTCAATACATTTAGATCAAATCAAAGCTTGAAGAACAAGACAAATATTAAGTTTTCCTTGCAATTGTAAATTCAACGTCCTTAATAATACATTACAAATTTCTATATATACCCAACATTAGCCATCTTGGAATCCTCAAAATTCAAGGATGCAACAAGCTTCGGATGACTAAGATAACCCTAAGGACATTAAAAGACAAAACTTGTAGTTAGTTCTTTTGACGGTGGAAAGACAAAATCAGTTAACAACCAAGTTTGGTCTTTAATCTTCAAGAGCTGGGACCTTTGTCTATTGATATTATGAATAACTTCATGTAGTTACAATGAGTCCTAGTTACTACCATTTCAGGATAACTTACACTATTATTTAAGTTAGTTATCCTCCCTGTGCTCAGAAATTAGGTGTCAGGTGTCCTCTCTACTCTTCATCCAGTGCATCTAGATCAACTACTGCAACCTTCTTCTTTTTGGGCTTAGTGAGATAGTCCCATGCTATTACCTCCGACTTTATAGGCCAAATAAAACTTTGAGTGCTTTAAATTTGTGTCTTCTATCACTCCCATCTTGCATCTGTTATCATCTTAACATCTGTTACAAACTTGTTGAAGTCTATTTGAACTTTGAAAGCTTCATCCAAAATGTTGTTGAATCTTTGCATGTCCAAGGTGCCATCATCTGAGATAAATTCCTCTTTACTAGGAAATAAGGTGTCAAATTCACCTTTCCACAGTTCCATGGTTTTAAGTTGATCATCTTCTCCTTTTATGGAAGGAATGAACCTATTGTACCCTGGGCCAAACATATTGATTATGGCCTCTACCTGATTAACCTTACCTTTGAATAATTACAAGGTAGTAGTGATATGATCTATCTCCTCTCCCACTTGGCACACAATCTTCAGGAGGTCTGTCCTATGAGGTTGTAGAGATGCCAATCTTCCAAAAAGTTGAGTCCTAACTGACCAGGTTGCATAATATGGATTCAAGATTGACACATAATTCTTTGCCTCCATTTGTAAGCCATGTAGTTTTCTATATGCATTATACACTAGGTCAACCTTATCCTTTAGGATAATGATCCTATGCTGAAAAATATATATTAAAGATTCCAAAACAACCTTATTGTGTTCTAAGATTTCTTTCTCTGATCCTGGTGAATCCCCTGTGTCCCCAGTCTGGATCTCAACATTTGTACTTGGCTTTGGTTGGGCCGGGATAAATTTAGTCATATCTTGTATTTGCTGAGTCAATTCAGCCATAAGATTTTCTAATGCATGAAATCTTATTTGGCCTAGCTCCCTATCCTTGGCTATGTCACTGGTTTCACTGAACAATTTTTCATATCTTTGTGACATTTTCTCAGCCTTAGCTTGGTTCAATTGGGCAAAATGGGTAAGAACCTGAGATATCTCTAAATCTCCTGTGTTTTGAACAAAACAAATGATCTTGTTCCCCTCCATTTTCTCATGTACATTAATAAGAGAAGACTTTTGATTCTTTGGATATAAACTCCACATTGCCAAAGCTTTGGATTTTTTATAGTACCCAAATCGTCTAATCATGTCACCAATATGTGTTTCTGATGACAAATTAACATCAGGTTGCCTATTGATTTGATCAATAATAAAGAATGATGCAAGATCTCAAACTGGTACTAACAACATGTCACTGGCTTTGACCAACTTCCTATCCTCTTTAGGTGTCAAATTTTATGACTCTGGATCATAATCTGTAGGGCTTGCAATGCTTCATCTGTTGGTGGATTATCTTTTGTAATTTACAACTGTGATGCCACTTGCTGTTGTTTATTCCAAATTAGAAATTTTTTCAATTCCTTAATTTTTATGAATTCATCATCATTTAAGAATTGCTCCTGATGCAGCAATCTTTCATCTTGGCACAATTGAAGAGGCAATTCAATATCCTCCCCTCCATCCTTTTGGACCTTCTTTCCTTCTCTAATATTCTTCCTTAACTGATGATCATAAGGTCTATCACCAGTGACTAGAGCACCTATCTAATCTATTTTATTTCTTTATTTTCTCTCATAAACTTGTTCCCCTAATTGTACTTTCTAGTTTTTGAGGGGGGATCATTAGTGACTTCTATAAATTTCTATGTGATATGTGGCTGATTCATTGGAGGTGGGCAAGGAACTTAATATTCTTCACCATTTTCATCTTCGTATTTCAAGGAAGAATGCTTCCTATGCTCTTTATCTTTCTCATCAATAAGCTCTTCAAGCTGTCCACATAATGTGTGATATGACACTATCATTTTGTCTTACCTTCGCAAGAAGGGCATATCAGTGAAGTAACCTACAAAGGGAATTCCTTTTCTCTTGACTTTTCACTCTAAATCCATCAATCAATTGAATATATTTTCTCCCTTTGTGATCTCTTAATCATCCAACATATTTCTTATGATATACCCTTCCATACGTTGCTCATGCTCTTGTGTTTTTGGAATAGTTGGTGCCAAGAGCCTTTTTGCATTCTTAATGAAACCTTCTTTGTCAATGTACCTATATAAGGCTACATTCATCTTGTAGTGGCCTAAGCAACTGTCTATTGAATCCAAAGCCCTCTTACCAATCATAAAATTGTAAACTTTAAATTTTCATGGGGGACGAGGGGGTGAAAGTACCTTTTCTATGAGGAGCCAGGTCCTCCTTATCATTTAACATCAACTGCCATATAAACTCCATGACAACCAATCCTTTGTGGCACATGAAAAAGGAGGATATGTGGTGGGTAAGTGCATCCATAAATTCTTATCATGGTAAAATTATGTTCATAATAAAAGTCCCCCTGATTACGGTCTCCTGGCCACTTATCTACACACTGACAAGGCCTCAATAATTACAATACTCTTGTGGGTAACCTAGTCTTGTTAACTCCTAAACACCTTAGAATTAGACTCACTATCCAATTTTGAAATGCACAAAATTCTTGTTCCCTTTCTATGTAATTCTATATTTTCAGCCAAAATTGCACTAGTTGTTCTGACCTTGGTGAAACCTTTTAGGCCTCAATAAATTCAAATCCATAATAGGGAATTTCAAGAACAAACTTAGATGCATCAACAAATAAATAATGCATGAATCTAGGTGTCTTCTCTTTTTTTTGAATACTAACAAACCCTTTATGCATTACATCTATAACATATTGGATGTAGTCATAATTTGTGCCAACATGTGGACTTTGCAAATCCAAGACCATTATCAAGACATCTGAACTTATCCTCTTTGCACTCCCATCCACTCCTAATACTCTACATAAAGCATATTAAATGTATTTCATATAAAAATTAAGGTACTTGTAGAAGTAGGGTGCAACACCAAGCATGACTTCTATGTAATTCTTCATCCTCTTGGGTAGATGAGCCTGAGTTAGTCTGGACACAACAAAATATTCCCTAATTTATATCTAGCATCTAATGCTTTCAGGTTAATCTCTATTGAGCAAGGGTAATACAGATTGAAATCCTTCATGAATGATGCCCTATTTAAGGTAACTAGGGAAGTTCCATCATCTTTCTTGATGGTTTTAGAAAAAATGTCATATCTATTGGCCATTTCCAGGATTAAATCCACATCTATGAAAACATTAGGCACTACTAACCTAGCTAGCCCATAGGTCCATGGATTTGAAATTGGAAGCGGTTCATCACTATTATTGTAGAAATAGTTAAAAAGTAAATAACTAGACGAACCAAGAGTTTTAGCATCTCTAATGAATCACATATCATCATTGAGGAAATCGTCACTCACCTTTTTGTTTTGGCTAGAACCAGCAAAAGAGTCATGAATTCCTCTGAATAATTCCTTTTTTCCCTTTGAATCTTCCTCACCATCTCCACTTTTCCCATTGGTGGAATCAACACTAACTACTCTGCTCATCTTTACTTGTTCTAAATTTTCATTGAAACAACTTTGTTCTCCTAAAAAGTAAGCTCCCTTACTACAACTGCTATGAAATTCACATAATTATCCTTTTTCGATGGCTGCTCAGATCTAAGCCACTTTTCACTCTAAATTTTGAAAGCTTGGTAATCTAAAATGAACATGGAAAAACTTACTTATTCAAGGGAAATCAATGCACTATTTGATTTGAAGTCATGAAAATTCTAGTTAGTCTCTTCTTCCATTACTCATGCATGCATTCAAATGAATTTTTACCTAGCCGTGACATCTGAGGTTGATAGGTGATCAATTTTGAATGACCTGTCAAATCTAATTGGTTCGAAACATTATAGCTGAGCATATTTTAAAATATGTTGTCATAACCCTTTCATTTTCATTGGCTAGTTGTTGTATATCATGGTGCGAAAGGAAACCTTGGGTATTTACCATGTTCTTACTCTGGTTTGTCTAGTGATCACGCAGCTGCCTTGTCTCCTTATCGCTAAGAGTTAGCATTAACCTGGGTTCCTTTCTAAGATTTTCCACTTGCCATTAGATTTAATTCTCTATCAATGGTCAAGATTATTTCAAATTTTCCATGTCTTTATCTTAGCTAATTTCTTTTCCATTAAGAGACTCCATGACTGCATACAATCAAAGTCGCTAAAAGATCTTACCTTATATAATTTTTCCTGGAGACTATGCGACTATCATTATATCAAACTTAATTTGACTATTGTCGCTATGTATCATGATCTTCATTGCAAACTATAATTAGTTAGAAGACTCCATGACCTTCATAGGATCATTGAATACTTAGACATATGTCTCAATCTTATTCTTTGTCTCTTGATCGCTAAGAAAATTCTGACTTTTCAACTTTATCTAGCGACTCCACGCCAACCTTCCGATCTCTACTCAATCTACGGTCCAAATTATTTCAAATTATCCTTACAACCTTATTTCACCCTTGACCTAACCATGATTCTATTTACATACTTGGTGACTGAATGAAACTGAAGTCGCTAAAGGCTTTTCTTAACATGGGTTTCATTCTGAGATTAAATGCACACCACAAGATCTATTTGTGATCAGACCATCATCATTTAATCTCATAACCTTTATGTACTTGGCAAAAATATTCTGAGACTTTGTGACCACCTTTGGATTTGATTTTGATCAAATGGTGTATGTTAAGTCTTGTAATTTTAACTTAACCATTGATATCTTCTCAGATCCCATGCCTATTGATATATGGTAACCCTATCTTAACCCTTGTAAACTTTTAGGGTACTTCACAACTAAAAGAACTTAATGTCACTGAATAATTTTCTAATTGTAGAGTTTATCATGAGACATCCCAACCACCATTGGAGTTTATCACGAGAAATATTTTCCCCCTCCATTTTCTTATGTACATTAATCAGAGAAGGCTTCAGATTATTTCAAGCTAGACTCCATATGTCCAAAGCTTGGGATTTTGGATTGTACCCGAATCCTCTAATCATGTCACCAATCTGAGTTTCTGATGACAAATTTACATCAAGTTTCCTCTTTATTTGATAAATAATAAAGGCTGATGCAAGATCCCAACCTGGTACTAAAAACATGCCACTGGCTTTGACCAACTTCCTATATGCTTCAAGTGTCAAATTTTTGGACTCTGGAACATAATCCAGTAGGGTTTGCAAGGCTTCATCTATTTGTAGATTATCTTCAGTAATCTACATCTTTGATGCCACTTGTTATTTCTTATTCCAAATTAGAAATTTTTTTAATTCCTCTATTTTGATGAATTCATCATCATTTAACAATTTCTCTTGATGCAACAATCTTTCTTCTTGGCCCAATTGAAGAGGCAATTCAATCTCCTCTCCACTATCCTTTTGGAACTTCTCTCCTTCTCTAATATTCTTCCTTAACTGATGATCATAAGGTCAATCACCAGTGATCATAGCACCTATCTGATCTTCTTTCTTTATTTGTTTTCTCTCATAAACCTATTCCCCTAATTGTGCTTTCTATTTTTTGATGGGGGCTCATCAGTGACTTTAGTATCAGGTTCTTGTTTGAGATCCACCACTACAC
This sequence comes from Thuja plicata, assembly GCA_018584345.1. Classification (NCBI taxonomy): domain Eukaryota; kingdom Viridiplantae; phylum Streptophyta; class Pinopsida; order Cupressales; family Cupressaceae; genus Thuja; species Thuja plicata. The sequence continues at coordinate 3,162,588 of MU226059.1, read as the reverse complement.
TTTCTTCTATAGCTTTCTCTATTATATGTGGCTGATTCATTGGATGTGGGCTAGGAACTGAATATTCTTCACCACTATCATCTTCATATTCCAAGTAAGAATGCTTCCTATGCTCTCTATCTTTCTCATCAATAAGATCTTCAAGCTATCCACATAATGTGTGGTATGACTCTATCATTTTTCTAACCTTTGCAAGAAGGGCATATCAAGAAAGTAACCCCCAAAGGGAATTCCTTTTCTCTTTACTTGTCACTCCAAATCCATCAATCCATTAAACATATCTGCTCTCTTTGTGATCTCTTAATCATCCAACATATTTCTTATGATATCATCTTCCATACATTGATCATGCTCTTGTGTGTTAGGAATAGTTTGTGTCAGGAGCCTTTTCACATTCTTAATGACACCTTATAGTTCAATGTACCTATATAAGGCTACAATCATCCTATAGTGGCCTAACCAATTATCTACTGAATCCAAATCCCTCTTACCAATTGTAAAATTGTAAACTTTAAATTGTCAGGGGTGAAAGTACCTTTTCTGTCAGGAGCCAGGTCCTCCTTATCAGTTAACATCAACTGCCATATGAAATCCATGAAAACTATCCTTGGTGGAAAATGAAAAGGGGGGATATGTGGTGGGTGAGTGCATCCGTAAACTCTTATCATGGTAATATTATTTTAATAATAACAGTCCCCCCAATTATGGTCTCCTGGCCATTTATCTACATACTACAAGGCCTAAATAATTGCTATACTTGTGTGGGTAACCTAGTCTTGTTAACTCCTAAGCACCTGAGAAATGGATTCACCATCCAAATTTTAAATGCAAAGAATTCTTGTTCCCTTGCTGCGTAATTATATATTTTCAGCCTGAATTGCACTGGTTGTTTTGACCTTGGACAAACCTTTTAGGCCTCAAGAAATTCACATCCATAATAGAGAAGTTGAAGAACAAACTTAGATGCATCAACAAAGAGTAATGCATGATTCTAAGGGTCTTATCTTTTTGTTTAATACTAACAAAATCTTTATGTATTGCATCTATAACATATTGGATGTAGTCATAATTTGTACCAACATGTAGACTTTGCAAATCCAAGACCATCATCAAGATATCTGAACTTATCCTCTCTCGACCCCCATCCACTCGTAACACTCTACATATAGCATATGAAATGTACTTCATATAAAAGTTAAGGTACTTGTAGAAGTAGGGCACAGTACCAGGCATGGCTGCTATGTAATTATTCATCCTCTTTGGTAGATGATCCTAAATTCGTCTGGACACAGCAAAAGATTCCCTAACATATCTAGCCTCTAATACTTTCAGGTTAATCTCTGTTGAGAAAGGGTTATACAAATTGAAATCCTTCATGAACGATGCCCTATTTAAGGTAACTAGGGTAGTTCCATCATCTTTCTTGATGGTTTTAGACAAAAATTCAAATCTACTGGCCATTTCAAGCATTAAATCCACATCTATGAAAATGTCAATAAATACTAACCTAGCCATGCCACAGGTCCATGGATTTGAAATTGGAAGGGGTTCATCACTATTATTGTAGAAATCGTTAAAAAGTGAATAACTAGATGAATCGGGATTTTTAGTGTCTCTAATGAATGACATATCATCATTGAGGAAATCGTCACTCACCTCTTTGTTTTGGCTAGAAAAAGGTAACGTAGTCATGAATTCCTCTGAATAATTCTTTTTTCCCTTTGAATATTCCTCACCATCTTAGCTTTTCCCATTGGTGAAAGCAATACTAACTGATTTTCTCATCTTTTTTCATTCTGAATTATGATTGAAACAACTCTATTCTTCTAAAAAGTAAGCTCTCTTACTTTAAATGCTATGGAATTCACACAATTATCCTTTTCTGGTGACTCTTGAGAGCTAAGCCACTTTTCACTCTGAATTTTGAAAGCTTGGTAATCTGAAATGAACATGGAAACATTTACTTATTCATGGGAAATCAATGCAATGTTTGATTCAAAGTTATGTAAATTCCATTTAGTCACTTCTGCCATTACCCCTGCGTGCATTGAAATCAATTTTTACCTATCTGTGGCATCTAAGGTTGACAGGTGATCAAATTTGAATGAGCTATCAAATCTAATTGGTTCAAAGCATTAGAGCTCAACATACTTTAAAACATGTTGTCATAACCATTTCATTTTAATTGGTTGGTTCTTGTATATCATGGTGTAGAAGGAAACCTTAGGTATTTACCATGTTCTTACTTAGGTTTGTTTGTCGATCACACGACAACCTTGTCTCCTTATCGCTAAGAGTTATCATTAACCTAGGTTCCTTGCTGAGATTTTCCGCTTGCCATCAGATTTAATTCCCTATCAATGGTCGATATTATTTCAAATTATCCATGTCTTTATCTCAGCTAACTTATTTTCCATTAAGAGACTCCATGACTACATAAAATAAAAGTCGTTGAAAGATCTTACCTTCTATAATTTTTCCTTGAGACTACGTGACTATCATTAGATCAAACTTAATCTGATGGTTGTCACTAAGTCTCATGATCTTCATTGAAAACCTTATTTTTTTACGAGACTCTGCAACCTTCACAGGATCATTGAATACTTAGACACGTGTCTAAATATTATGCTTTGTCTCTTGATCACTAAGAAAATTATAACTTTTCAACTTCAGCTAGCGACTCCACGCTAACCTTTTGATCTCTGCTCAATCTATGGTCCAGATTATTTCAAATTATCCTTAAAACCTCAGTTCTTCCTTCACCTAACCATGATGCTATTTAGATACTTGGCGACTGAATGAAACTGAAGTCACTGAAATATTTTCCTAACCTGGGTTTCTTTCTTAGATTAAACGCACACCATAAGATCTATTTGTGATTGGACCATCATTGTTTAATCTCATAACCTTTATGTACTTGGGAAAAATATTTCGAGACTTTGCGTCCACCTTTGGATTTGATTTTGATCAAATGGTCTATTTTAAGTGTCATAATTTTAACTTAACCCTTGATATATTCTGAGATCCTGTGACTACTAATATATGGTAACCTTGTCTTAACCCTGGTGGACTTTTAGGAGACTTCATGAATAAAATAACTCAGTGTCACTGAATAATTTTCTAACAACAATGTTTATCATGAGACATCCCGACCACCGTTGGAGTTTATCATGAGAAATCTTATCCCCCTCAATTTTCTCATGTACATTACTCAGAGAAGGATTCTAAATTTTTAGAGCTAAACCCCACATTTACAAAGCTTTGGATTTTGGATTGTACCCAAATCCTCTAATAATATCACCAATCTATGTTTTTGATGACAAATTCACATCAGGCTACCTCTTGATTTGATCATTAATAAAGGCTGATGGAAGATCCCAGCCTAGTACTAGCAATATGCCACTATCTTTGACCAACTTCCTAGCCTCTTTAGGTGTCAAATTTTTTGACTCTAGATCATAATCTTGTAGGGTTTGCAAGACTTCATCTATTGGTGGATTATCTTCAGTAATCTGCAACTGTGATGCCACTTGTTGTTGCTTATTCCATATTAGAATGTTTTGGAATTCCTCTATTTTTATGAATTCATCATCATTTAAGAATTGCTCCTGATGCAACAATATTTCATCTTGGCACAATTGAAGAGAAAATTCAATATCCTCTCCACCATCCTTTTGGACCTTCTTTCATTCTCTAATATTATTCCTTAACTAATGATCATAAGGTCTATCACTAGTGATCAGAGCAACTATGTGATCTTTTTTGCTTGTTTGTTTTCTCTCATAAACCTGTTCCCCTAATTGTACTTTCTATTTTTTGAGGGGGGGGGGGGGGGGGCTCATCAGTGACTTCAATATCAGGTTCTTGTGTGAGATCCACTACTACATTTTCTTTTGTAACTTTCTCTGTGATATGTGCCTGATTTATTGGAGGTGGGCTAGGAACTAAATATTCTTCACCACTGTCATATTCATTTTCCAAGTAAGAATGCTTCCTATGCTCTCTATCTTTCTCATCAATCAGATCTTTGATCTATCCACATAATGTGTGATATGACTCTATCATTTTGGCTAACCTTTGTAAGTAGGGTATATGATGGAAGTAAACCCCAAAAGGAATTCCTTTTCTCTTTACTTGTTGATCCAAATCCATCAATCCATTGAACATATCTTCTCTCTTTGTGATCTCTTCATCATCCAACATATTTCTTATGATATCCTCTTCCATACATTGCTCATGCTCTTGTGTGTTGGGAATAGTTGGTGTCAGGATCCTTTTTGCATTCTTAATGAAACCTTCTGTGTCAATGTACCTATATAAGGCTATATTCAGCCTATAGTGGCCTAACCAACTGTCTACTAAATCCAAAGCCCTCTTACCAATTGTAAAATTGTAAACTTTAAACTATCAGGGGGTGAAAGTACCTTTTCTATGAGGAGCCAGGTGCCCCTTATCAGTTAACATAAATTGCCATATGAACTCCATTACAACTATCCTTGGTGGCACATGAAAAGGGAGGATATGTGGTGGGTGAGTGCATCCATAAACTCTTATCATGGAAAAATTATTTTCATAATAAAGTCCCCCCAATTATGGTCTCCTAGCCACTTATCTACATACTAACAAGGCCTCAATAATTTCAATAATTTGGTGGGCAACCTAGTCCTATTAACCCCTAAACACCTGAGAATTGAACTCACCATCCAATTTTAAAATGCACAAAATTCTTGTTCCCTTCTTGTGTAATTCCATATTTTCAACCAGAATTGCACTAGACTTTTCTGACCTTGGTGAAACCTTTTAGGCCTCAAGAAATTCACATCCATAATAGCAAAGTTGAAGAACAAAATTAGATGCATCAACAAAGAATAATGCATGAATCTAGGGGTCTTCTCTTTTTGTTGAATACTAACAAACTCTTTATGCATTGCATCTATAATATATTGGATGTAGTGATAATTTGTGGTGACATGCGGACTTTGTAAATCCTAGACCATCATCAAGATATATGAACTTATCCTCTCTACACCCCCATCCACTCCTAACACTCTACATAAATCATATGAAATGTATTTCATATTAAAATTAAGATCCTTGTAGAAGTAGGGCGCGACACTAGGCATGGCTTCTATGTAATTCATAATCCTCTTGGGTACATGAGCCTGAATTAAACTGGACATAGAAAAAGATTGCCTAACATATCTATCCTATAATGCTTTTAGGTTAATCTTTGTTGAGCAAGGGTAAAATAGATTGAAAACCTTCATGAACAATTCCCTATTTAAGGTAACTAGGGTAGTTCGATCATCTTTCTTGATGGTTTTAGAAAAAATGTCATATCTACTTGTCATTTCAAGCATTAAATCCAAATCTATGAAAACGTCAGGCACTACTAACCTAGCCAGCCCACAGGTCCATGGATTTGAAATTGGAAGGGGTTCATCACTATTATGGTAGAAATAGTTAGAAAGTGAATAACCAGATGAACTAGGAGTTTTAGCATCTCTAATGAATGACATGTCATCATTGTGTCCAAATCGTCACTCACATTTTTTTTTTGGCTAGAACCAGGCAACAGAGTCATGAATTCCTCTGAATAATTACTTTTTCCCTTTGAATCTTCTTCGCCATCTCTGCTTTTCCTGTTGTTGGAAACAACACTAACTTCTCTACTCATCTTTGCCCATTCTTAATTCTGATTGAAACAACTCTATTATTCTGACAAGTAATCTCTCTTACTGCAAGTGCTATGGAATTCATATAATTATTTGTTTCTAATGACTACTGAGATCTAAGCCACTTTTCTCTCTGAATTTTTAAAGCTTTGTAATCTGAAATGAACATTGCAACACTTACTTATTCATGGTCCAAAATCAATGCACTATTTGATTAAAATTCATGCAAATTCTAGTTAGTCACTTCTTCCCTTACTCTTGCGTGCATTGAAATCAATTTTTACCTAGCCGTGGCATATGAGGTTGACAGGCAATCAATTTTGAATGAAATGTCAAATCTAATTGGCTCGAAACATTAAAACTCAACATACTTTAAAACATGTTGGCATAACCCTTTCATTTTCATTGGTTGGTTGTTGTAGATCATGGCACAGAAGGAAACCTTAGGTATTTAGCATTTTCTTTTTGCGGTTTGTCTGGCGATCATGCGACTGCCTTGTCTCCTTGTCACTAAGAGATAGCATTAACCAGGGTTCCTTCCTAATATTTTCTACTTTCCATCAAATTTACTTATGTATAAATGGTTGAGATTATTTAAAATTATCCACATCTTTATCTCAGCTAATTTATTTTCCATTAAGATACTCTGCCACTGTATAAAATCAAAGTCACTCAAAGATCTTACCTTTTATAATTTTTCCTGGAGACTATACGACTATAATTAGATCAGACTTAATCTCACAATTGTCACTAAGTCTAATGATCTTCATTACAAAATCTACTTTGTTACAAGACTCTATGACCTTCACATGATCGTTGAACACTTAGACACATGTCTCAATCTTATGCTTTGTCTCTTGATCACTACAAAAATTCTGACTTTTCAACTTCATCTAGCGACTCCACACCAACCTTCCAATCTCTGCTCAATCTACGGTCCAGATTATTTCAAATTATCCTTACAACCTCAGTTCTGCCTTGACCTAACCCTAATTCTAGTTAGAGACTTGGTGACTGAATGAAACTAAAGTCGCTGAAGGAATTTCTTAACCTTGGTTTCTTTCTAAGATTAAATGTACACCACAATATCTATTTGTGATTGGACCATCATCATTTAATCTCATAACCCTTATGTACTTGAGAAAAATATTTTGAGACTTTGCGACCACCTTTGGATTTTCTTTTGATTAGAAGGTCTACGTTAAGTCTCATAATTTTAACTTAACCCTTGATATCTTTTGAGATCCCGCAACTACTGATATATGGTCACCTGTCTTAACCCTAGTGAACTTTTGTGAGACTTTTCCACCAAAGGATTTCAAAGTCGCAGAAAGATTTCTTTAACTTGAGTTGCATTCTAAGACTTAGCGACAGGCATATGATCAAAAATTTGTCAAAATAAAATCAATGGTTATTGTGAAATCTCTTAATCCTTGGATGAAATTATTCATCATTCTGAGACTCAACAAAAAGCATTCATTCTGGGGCCCACCAAATGCCATATGTCATTCTATTACTTTTCCATGACACTGCATGTGCTATGGCTCAATTTCCTCATCAACCTTTAACTTGACCCTAACCAATCTTTAACCCTGGGTAATCAATCTTCTTTATTGTCTCGCAATCGCTGAATCCTCTTTGACTTTTCAAACCTTCCTAACAATTTAGCACCAACCGTTGGATCTTCTTTCATCTGATGGTTGTCATCAAGTTTCATGAATTTTCACTTAGCTCATGATTTCTTTTGCGATCTAGCAAAAACACTATAATTGAAACCATCATTTAACCTTGGTTTACTTAGGAGACTTCATGACTGAAAGAACTTAGTGTCACTAAATAGTTTTCTAAATGCATAGTTTATCACGAGACATCCCCACCACCATTGGATTTGACTTAAGATGGATGGTTTGCGCTAAGTTTCCATATCATCTGAGGCAAATTCTTTTCATCGGGAGATAACATGACAAAGGATTTTTGCTAAGTCTCAAAAGAGAATGTAATATTCTTTCAGATTTACAAGACTAAGCGACCAAGTTTAAAAAACACATGAATTATTAAGGATTTAAGTTACAATAAAGTAACTTCAAAATAGAATCATGACTGAGATATTAGGAAATTTAGCAATTTTTTAGTAGGAGAAAACCTAGGACTTAGGGTTTTTTGCAGATTTTACTAGGTTTTCTGCTAAAATCATCATTTGTAGAAGTATCTTAATAATTTCAAACATGATTTTCAACTCTTGAGCATAGAAAAGACTAGGAATTTCAAAATTTTACTGGGTAGACAAAAAAATTAAAAATACAACCAACAATGGCTATATCTAAGGTTGTGTAAATGTAAGGTTATATAAAGAACAACAAATCTCTGGGAAAGTAGACCACAACCACACTAACCTATTACTCAAACAAACGCGCAGCTGGGAAAGAAACACACAACAGAATAAAGCACACCTATACATGATATACAACTACTATGCATGAAACAACAAGATCTAATTGAAGAAATTTTTTACGAATTGTCCATGCACTAGAAATTCCTATTCTTCATCATCTATATTCCTATGGAAATATGAATCCTTTCCAAAAATCTGAGAGACAACAAAAGGTCCCAACCATAGTGACTCAAATTTTTTATGCTTTCCTTTGTCTTCAGCCCTAGAATTCCACTGCAATACAAAATCACCAGAGGTATTTCATGTTCCCTTTTGTCAAAGAGGTATTTCATCCTTTGTTTCAGCTTGATTTTTTCCCTCTGACTATTCCTCTTCATCTCATCCAATTCTACTAATTGGACCATTCTTTCCTGCATAGGTTCAAAGATATGAATACCTTCATCTTGAATGAATTTGTAAATTGGGAGTAAGTTGTTGAAAAGCATCCTTGACTGAGCACCATACACCAGTTCAAAAGGAGATTTCCCTATATCCTTCTTGACAGTAACTATGTCTACCCATAGGGATATTTTTATCTTTGCATAAAAGGATCTCTTGTTATTTGCTAAGGTCTTTTTAAGAATTTACAAAATACTCTTGTTACTTGATTTGGCCTTCCCATTAGCCTTAGGATGGTAAGGGGATGAATAAGAAATGACAATTCCCATGTCAAAATAGAAATCAAAAAATTCTTCAGATCTGAAGCACATGCCATTATCCATTACTAGTTTAAGTGGAACACCAGACCTAGTGATCACATTGCTCATCAAAAACTCAATGAACACTGCACTTGTAGCTTTCTTAGTTGGAACTGCCTCAACCCATTTGGTAAAATAATCAGTTGCCAATAAAATCCAACTGTGCCCCCCACTTGTTTTTTCTTTAAATTCCCCAATAAAATCCATTCCCCACATGGTGAAAGGGGCTTCTGCACCTATGGGGTTTAGTAGTAAAGCTCTTGAGAATTTCATCTTGTTTGAAAACCGTTGGCAAGGTTCACATTTTTTGACAAATGCATGGGTATCTTGAAATAAATACTACCAATAATAGTCTGCTCTCAAAATCTTGTGAGATGTTGATCTAGTAGAGTAATGACCTCCACACAGCCCAACATGCATTTGTTTTAGGACCTCTTCATTGTCCTTTATCAAGACAAAACAACAATGTGCCATCTCTATTTTTCCAATAAAAATCACCATGCAATAAGACATACTTTGAGCCTGTAACCTTAGACTTATTTTTTGGTTATCATTTAAACTTCCTAGGCAGCTAGCATTTTTAAGGAAATGCACTATGTCAGCATACCAAGGCTGCATCTCAATGCTTGTAACAACCTTTTCATCAGTATTAACACTTTTCACATGAACTAAGGCCAAGTTTTATTTTGTCAACAACTTTTCCATTCCCAGTCCTCTCACCAAATTTTTCATATGAATGTCCAATTCAAATTCATAAACTTTATTTATCCATTTACATCTTTTTCCAGTTACCTCATTTTGGAAAAAAATATCTTTTACAGCAGCATGAGGAACATAGACATTTACTTTTTCACATACAAGATAAGGCCTGAAAGCCTTAACTTCTTTTACTAAGGCATAGGCCTGTTTCTCCATCAACTGGTAGTTCAAATCGGCTGACTACAAGGACTTGATGAAAAATGCTATGGGATGTTCAAATCCCTCATCATCTTTTTGCATTAGGACTGTAACATTAATAGTATGGAAGGAAGAAAATGTAAACAAAGAGAAAGGTTTGGTATAATCAGGGGATACAAAGACAGGGGCTTCCTGGATAGCTTGTTTAATATTTTCAAAATCCAATTGTGCCTCTTATTCCCATTAAAATTTCACTTCCTTCTTCAGCAATTTGACTATGGGTTTAACTAGTTCTACAAAATTTACAATTAATCTCCTGACAAAATTTATCTGTCCCAAGAATGACTATATGCCTTTCAAGTTTTTAGGAGCAAGTACCGTTTGAATAGCCTCAACTCTTTCTGGATCTATTCTTACTCCTTCTTTTGACACTATGTGACCTAAAAGTTTTCCTTTAGTGACAACAAAGTGACATTTCTTTGGGTTTGATGATGCCCCATACTCCAATGCTTTAAGCATAACTTTTACCAAATACCATATGTCACTCTATTACTTGTCAAAGACACTGCATGTGCTATGACTCAACTTCCTCATCAACCTTTAACTTGACCCTGACTAGTCTTTAACCCTGGGTAATCAATTTTCTTTATTTTCTCACAATCGTTGAATCCTCTTTGAATTTTCAAACCTTCCTAGTGACCTAGCGCCAGCCGTTTGATCTTCTTTCATCTGATGGTTGTCACCAAGTCTCATGAATTTTCACTTAACTGATACTTTCTTCTACGACCTAGTGACAAAACTAAAATTGAAACCAACATTTAACCTTGGTTTACTCAGGAGACTTCACGACTGACAGAACTCAGTGTCGCTGAATAATTTTCTAACTGCGGCATTTATCACGAGATATCCACCGTTAGATTTGACTTAAAATGGACAATTTGTGCTAAGTCTCCATATCATTTGAGGCATATTCTTTTCATCGGGAGATAATGTGACAAAGGCTTTTTGCTAAGTCTCAAAATAGAATAGAATATTCTTTCAGATTTACAAGACTAAGCGACCAAGTTTAAAAAATACATGACTTATTAAGGATTTAAGTTACAAACAAGTAACTTCAAAATAGAAACATGACTGAGATATTAGGGCTTTTAGCCATTTTCGATCAGGAGCAAACCTAGGACTTAGGGTTTTTTGCATATTTTACTAGGTTTACAACTAAAATCATCATCTATAGAAGTATCTTAACAATTTTTAGACATTATTTTCAACTCTTGAGCATAGAAAAGACTAGGAATTTAAAATTTTCACTAGGCAGACAAAAAAATGGAAAATACAACCAATAGATCCCAAGATAGACCCACAACTAGGATTTTGTACTAATAATGTGGAAGAGTGTAGTAATAACATTATTGGGTCATGGGAATGAGATGACCTAGTTTTCATGTAATGTTTTGGATAAACTCCAACCATGTCTTTAATACGCCCTGAAAATGTCTCTTTTTTATTAGTTTATACTCTTGGTGGTCATGAGTGATCTTGGAATGGGGTAATTACTCGTTATAATGTAAGATTTTTTTGTGCACTACATTCAATATATAAAAATATGAATAGAAGCAATTTATTTATTAGTAGAATTTATTTATTATTGTAAATTGATTAACATGAAATTTTTGAAAAAAAAAACATATTGAATTGGACTATCTATATACTCATTTATTTCATATTTTCAAGTGGTAAAAAAAATCTTTTAAATTTTATATCTATTTCAACATATGTGTTTATGACATCAAATAAATAGCATCTATATTAATTTTTGAATATAATTTTATTAATAGAAATGGGTGAAAGCATGTAGAGACATCATATGAGGCATAGAGATGGATAGTTTGTGTTCCGAGTCATAAATTCAATGGATTTAATGTAGCAACAAGATCATTTCTTTGGCACCAATGTGCTCATATTTGAGTTTTAGAAAAATGTGGGAAATTCATCTTCTATATTTGTCTTTTATTAAAATTGATGAATTATAACTGATTGAATGTTTGAAAATGTTAAGTTGATAATCACCGAGCTACGGAAAGTTAATGAAAAAAATTAAATCAGTTAGTGTATTATATTTTCATTGATGTCAACTTTATATACTCTAATTGGTAATTTACATATTTTAAAAGACTTCAAAGAACCAAAAAGATAAAATTTATGTTATCTGTAATGCATAAAATATCACTATATAGCAAGTAACAACAAACATCGATGGACAGCGGACGCCAATGGATAGAGAACCTCGAGAAGAGTCATAGTGATACCCGAGAAAGATACCTGAGAAAGCATTACCAAGTAGAACCAAAATGATACCTGAGCAGAAATGAAAGTCACAGTATTTCCCAAAGGACAGACAACCCCGACAGATAGAGATGCCCGAGGACAACTCTAGTCAAGACCGAGCAAACAAGGAGTTAAACACTAATCAGAACAGAAGTTCAGAAATGAAAAAATACTTAGCTGGCAGTAGCTAAATATAGAGTTAGTTGTTTGATTACATTGTTTTCATTGACCAGTTAAAATCTAGAGATAAGCTAGAGATTTAAAGCTACTTTTATTCCAGTTGTCAAGAAAACATCTACAGGATAAAACTAAAGCATGCTTTAAAGAAAGAATGGCGAGATTAGCAGATCACATCAAGAACAAGAAAGAAAAGGAATTATAAATAGTGAAATCATTTCTATAAAAGAGACAAGCCAATTCATTATGAATAAGAGGCTTTTGAAGAGAATTCTGGTGAAGATAAGAATTCTCCATATAGATGTGATCAAACGAATTGAAGAATAGAGCTAAATATTTCTGCAGACACTGAGCAACAAAGAAACAACAACACTCATCGAGTAGAAAGAAGTGTAGAAAAGGAATTGAAGAGAACATTGATCATAAAGGTATTATGAGCTTACAATAGATCTGAACATTTGCAAGATCAAGTTTTATTTATGAACAGATCATATATTTTTTAAGTTTAACCATTGATTTAGAAAATATCTTAATATAGTAGGATTTAACCATCCTTTATATATTGAGATACATCCCAAGGAGTATCAAAAGGTTTGTCATGAAGATAGCATAGTGAATTCCAAATATAAAGTGACAAACTATTAAATTTAAATCCTCTAACAAGGTCTCACTTAACAGTGTGTTTGAAACCTTTAACAGGGTTGGCTCTTCGTTGAGCTCATTTCATAAGAGTGAAAATTTTGGGTTACCGGTCCCAAGTGGTTTTTCCCCTAACATGGTTTCCACATAAAAAATCCATGTGTGAAATGTGTATATGGTTCATTGCTTTAATGTTTTGCTTTACACATTACTAAAATAGGATTGATCGGTAAACACTAAGTTATTTACTGTATTTTGGTAAAGACTAGACTGCTAGTCAATAAAGCTTAAGGAAAAAGGATTAACAATATACTATGAGTGGTAGTTATTTGATAAGATTATTTAAGGGCATACATCTTGTAGGATTGGAGATAACTAGATGTTTATATTTGTGGTATAAAGTTTTGGATTAATTTTTGAGGCCTTTGATTCACCNATCCCCCCCCCCCCCCCCCCACTCTCAATTATTCTAACAATTGGTATCAAAGCTTGTATACTTAGAAAGGGAATTTAAAGACTCAAGAAAAATATCACAAGATGAGAAAAACGGATGTGCCTAAGTTGAAAAATGACAAATTTGCATCATGGCAAAGCAAGATAAGAATCCGCCTATCATGTATTGGAAATGATGTTACACAATACTTAGATACTGAATTTGTTTTACCTACTGGACCTTCAATAGTTGATCAAATGAGAGAAAAGAATGAGCACAATTCTATGATGATAGAACTTGCTTCTTGACTCCCCGATGCTGAATTTGAAGATGTCAAAACATGCACCAACCCAAAGAAAATGTGGGAAAAATTGAAGGTAGTACATGGATGAGATGCAAATGTGCTAAGAGCCAAGGCAAAAATCCTAAGAGGAAAGGTTTAATTACCTAAGAATTAAAGAAGGAGAAAAAATCACTCAGTATAGTTGTAGAATCAAAGAGATAGTTAATTCTACCTGAGGAGTAGAAGGTGTACTTGAGGAAAAAATAGTGGTAACTAAAATACTAAGAGCCTTACTACCTATTTATGCTATTAGAGTATCTTCTATACAAGAAATGAGAGTAGTATCAAATAACAATGTCACTCTAGATAGTTTGATTGGTAGAATTATTTCATTTGAGATGAATAACTTTGACAAAAGCGTCTTACCATCTATAGAGTCTACATTCACATCTTCTTTGAAAATAAGTAAATCAATTCATAAACACACTATGATAAATGATAGTAAAGTGATAGTGATGTCCAAGAACTTAATGATACTAAAGCATTAATAGCTAGAAGATTAAAGAAAGGCAAAGGAAGATACAAAGGTAAATTACCATTCGTATGTTTTAATGGTAAAGATATTATCCTAACAAAATAAAAGAAGATATAAATAGTGACAGATCATATGAAAATAATTTTGATAGAGGTGATGAAAGAGATTACTGAAGAAACCAATAATATGATAGAAGAGAAAACCAAGACTACAAGAACAAAGGGAAGAAAGATTGTTACCTGGCTGAGAACAAAGATGAGAATAATGACAATGCATCTGATGAAGATATTGAGGTTGTATTTGTTACTATGAAGGATGATTCAGATGAAGAGGAAAGATATGTTGACACTGTACTCATATCTAAGGTTAGTAAAAATGGTCTGGATTATTGATAGTAGATGTACTCACCACATAACTATAGATAAGGAAAAGTTTGAAACTTTTGAGTATTATAATGGTGGATCAACGAGAATAGGAAATGAATTACCTTGTCTGGTTGAAGGTAAAGGAAAAATCATGTCAAATAATCTAATCAAATGTGAAAATGCATATTGGGTGAAAGGACTTAAGTATAATTTGTTGAGTGTTTCATAGCTGAATAATATAGGAAACTGAGTTTCTTTTGAGAACAAAATTGCAAATATATTTAATGAGTCAAGAAGGTTGATCGGAACTCATGAATAAACAAAAGATAGCCTATCCTATCTTGATGATATAAACACAACTTGTTTAATGGATAGAAACTAGGAATATGTGGTTGTGGCATAAAAGGTTCTATGTCATGTGAACTTTGACAACATGGTTAGGATAACAAATCAAAGGAAAGTAAGAGGCTTACCGAGCATGTCAAAGCCCAACCATGTCATGTGTAAGAATTTTTAAAAAAAGGTAAAATAACAAAGTCTAGTTTCAAGAGAAAAACCTACACATCTAATGATATTGTAGAATTAGTCCATACTGACCTATGTGGACCCATCAAAACTAAGAGATACTATGGTGATAGATACTTTATTCTATTTGTAGATGATTATTCTAGAATGATGACAGTTATGTTATTCAAAGAGAAATCAAAAGCATTCAAGATGTTTAAATGGTACAAAGCTATAGTGGAAACAAAAGTGGAAATGAACTAAAATGTCTAAGATCAGATAGAGGAGGAGAATTTATTTCTAATGAATTCACTAACTTTTGTAAAGAGCATGGAATTCAAAGACATGTTTCTCCACCAAGAACACCACAACAAAATGTGATTGTTGAAAGAAGGAACATATCCATTGTTGATTGTCCCACAACACTAATGATTGAGAAAGGAATCAATCAAAAATTATGGAGAGAAGCTTTCAGTACTGATGTCTACACATTAAATAGAGTTCAACTGAAGAAAGACACAAATAAGACACTTTATGAGCTATGGTATAGAAACACACCCAATGTAACTTACTTCAGAATTTTTGGAAGTCAATATTATATTTTTAAAGATGATAGAAGTGGAAAGCTTGACTCCAAAGGTGAAGAAGGAATATTTTTAGGGTATTCTACCAAAAGAAAGGCTTATAAATATCTTAACAAATCCTCTAACAAAATCATTGAAAGTGCAAATGTCAAAGTAGACAAATTTGCTGAGAAAAATGATGAGGAAAGAAGAAAGGAACTAGAAGAATAGAACAGGTTCATCTACAATGAAGAACCTGACACTCTACCCGAGCAATAGTGTATCATTCCCGAGTGACAAAACAATGCACTTGAGCAGTAGGCTGCAAACACCGAAAATGAGGAAATTGCTCAAAATGATGCACCGAGCGATGGAGATCAAAATGAAGCACCAAGTGATGGAGATCAAAATGAAGCTCAAGATGATGATAAGAATTATGACCAAAGAGTTGAACTGGTACTTTCAAAATATGTCAGAAAACACCATCCACAAAACCAGATCATAGGAGACAAAAAGGCTGGAATGAAAATAAGAAGTAAGTCACTGAACACTAGATGTTTTATTTGTGATTTTGAGTCTAAATCTATTAATACAGTACTTGAAAATGAAGAATGGGTCAATTCTATGAATCAAGAGATAAAATAAATTGAGAACATAACATGGACATTAGTACCTACACTGGATGACAAGATTGTCATTGGTACCAAATGGATATTCGGAAACAAGCTAAATGAAAATGGAGAAGTCACAAGGAACAATGAAAGAATAGTATGCAAGGGGTATGCATAAGAAGAAGGTATTTATTATGGATAAACCTTAGCACCCATTTCTAGACTAGAAGGAGTCATAATTTTTCTTTCTTATGTTTCTTAAAAAGGATTCAAGTTATACCAAATGGATGTCAAATCTGCATTCCTAAATGGAATACTAGAAGAAGAAGTATACATTGAACAACCATAATGGTTGGCTGATCCTAACAAGAGAAACATGGTTTGTAGACTACACAAAGCCTTGTATTGATTGAAACAAGCACCAAGAGCATGGTATGAAAGACTTAACTCCTATCTTATAAGTATTGGATTTGTAAGAACAAGTGAAAACAATAATCTATATTTAGAAGAAGATATTGATGATAACATTATGATTGCTGAAATGTTTGTTGATGATATCATATTTGGTGGTAATGATATGTTAGGAAAATCATTTGCTTCTGAAATGAGAAAAAAGTTTGAGATATCAATGTTTGGAGAGATCAAATTCTTTCTTTCTCTATAGATTCTTCAATAGGATGCAGACATATACATCACACAATTCAAATACATCAAGGAAGTTCTCAAGATATTCAAGATGGAAGACTCCAAGCTAGTTGGTACACCTATGGAAACTGGATGCAAGCTAACAAAGGAAGACAAGTCAACCAAGTTAAATCCGACCCTATATAGATCTATGATTGGAAAAATCATGTGTGTTGTTCATACTAGACTAGATATAGCACATGTAGTTGGAATAGTTGGAAGGTTCTATATTAAGCCCAAGGAATCACACATGAGTGTTGTCAAAAGAATTCTCATATATAAAGTGTGTGTGTGTGTATTTGGGTACCTATCAGATCAACACAAACACTTCAATAGATTGTTATATTAGCAACATGGGGTTAGTGAAAAACATGAAAAACATAGAAAACCCACTAAAATTGATCTATTGCCTTCTAACTTAGGACGAGTGTGACCAACAACATATCAGCCCTTAGAATATGTTATTGAATCAGTGACCAATACAACCTAGCATGAAGGATTTGAATGGAAAACAAGCTAAATGATGGAATAAGCATGCATTTAAACTATAAAAGATGAAATAGCACTAACAACTAGTATG
>MU226059.1:3107274-3123308 GCA_018584345.1 Thuja plicata | reverse complement strand
TATATATATATATATATATAATATTAAATTATTTTTCTAAATAACGATAAATATTGAAAATCAGACGTAAAAATTAATTTTTAGAAACTATAACAAAAACATTGTATTATGAAGATGAAGAAGCAATGTACATAGAAAAATAATTCAAAAGTAATCCCAAACAACTTTAAACTAAATAAAATAATGTCAAATTTTTATCTCTTAAAATTCTCAACTTTATGTAATATCAAAAACTTTATGTAATATTATAATTGTTTAATTTAAAAAGGTAATATTTATTTATTTTAACAATTTTAAAAATAAAAACATTCAAGGAAAAACTTGATATGTTGTAAAAGATATTTGAAAACTAAAAAATAGACAATATCTTATATAAATTTGTATCTTTCAATAAATTTAAAAAATCATAAGTATCTTTAATCCTAAACATAAAAAATTTCATTAGTTCATACATCATCATTGATGTGGAAATTAGTTCCAGTCCGAAAGGCAAGATCTTTCCTCAATGTTTCATTTGAGTATTTTTTTTGTATCTTATCTAAAATTCTTAGTAGCTCCTCATGAATGGGATATTGACTAACCTCTTGAAGCATTAGTGTTATCCATACTTGATTAGCACTTTTTTTTTTCTTTCATTGTTCATTATTTCATCAACTTTCGGAATTTATTCTTATAAAACTCCATTTTCAATGCGACCTACATAGAAATATAATTAACTATTGAAAATACCACAAAGACTAAGGGATTGAATTAGTCATGACCCAATCTTATATCTTTAATGTCACACACACTTACTAATTAGTCTCTCATACCATGATCTAGGGGATTTCTTGAGTCCATAGAGGGCTTTCTTCAGTCGGCATACCATGTCAGGTTTGTCTAATAAACTAAATCCTTTAGGTTGTTCTATGTAGACTTATTCCTTCAAGTCATTGTTCATGCATGCTGACTTGACATCCATCTGATATACATTAAAGTTCTTGAATGTTGCATAAACCAAGAACAGTTTTATAGCTTCAAGTCTGCTCATAGGGTCAAATGTATCAGAGTAATCAATACCTTCTCTCTGTGCATATCCTTTACATACCAGTCTTGCTTTGTTTCTTACCATTGTACCATATTCATTCATCTTGTTTCTGAATATCCACTTGGTTCCAATCACATTTATCTCACAAGGTCTAAGGAGCAATTCCCATGTGTCATTCTTAATTATCTGATCTAACTATTCTTTCATCAAATTGCTTTTTGCCAATCTGAATCGTTACATGCATTTTCAACATTTAAGGGTTCAATTTATGAAAGTAAACATATGTCTTCATCAACTGTTAAATATTTTTCTCTAGATCTTTGCATAGCTTTACTACTCTGATCTCCAATGATATCTTCTTTTCAATGGTATTTAGATGTGAATTTTGGAGCTTTAGGTGTGACATTTTCATCTGTTATCTATGATTCCTCTTCACTTGGTTTAGGGTTATTGCATGATACATCAATGCAGTCAAACATTTCTTTAATAATTGTTTCTTTACTGATAGGTCTTGGTTCATATTTAATCATAGGTTCATAATCATAGTATCTGTCTTAAATCATAAACTTCTCATCAATATTCACATGTGTACTTTCAATGATTTTCTTTAATCTTAAGTTAAAACATCTATAAGATTTTCTTTTGGTAGAGTAACCAAGAAAAATACCTACATCGCTTCTAGAATCAAACTTGCAAACACCAACATCTCTCTTGATGTAACACTTGCTTCCAAATATTCTAAAGTATTTTATTGTATGTACATTCCCAAACCAAAGTTCGTAAGGTGTCTTGTCTGCAGCTAGCCTTAATTGAATTCAGTTGATAGTATAGACTGCAGTATTGACTGCTTCTCTCCAATAGGTGTGTGCAACTTTTCCTTCAAACATGATAGTGTGTGCTATGTCAAGTATGATCATATTTCTTCTTTCTCCAATTCCATTCTGCTGAGGGGTTCTAGGTGCAGTTAGCTATCTTTTGTTCCCATGTTCTTCACAATACTCATAAAACTTGTTTGAGGTGAATTCTCCTCCTCTATCTGATCTCAGACATTTTATCTTTAATCCAGACTCATTTTCAACTTTAGCTTTGAATATTTTAAACTTATCAAATGCTTCAAATTTATCTTTTAAGAGCACAATCCATGTTGTTCAGGAATAATCATCAAAAAACAAAATAAAGTACCTTTCACCATAGTATGATATTGTGCAAGTAGGTCCACATAAGTCTTTATGCACTAGATCCCATTTGTTTTCTGTTGAGTTCTGTTTACTTCTGAAGGAGTTCCTTACATGCTTCCCCATCACACATTCCATGCACATGGTATCAACTGGTCTTAAAATATTGGGAAAGTCTCTTATTGCCTTTATATTTCTTATCTTTACTATATTGTCAAAATTGATATGACATAATATTTTGTGCCATAACCAACTATCATCTACTTTTGCAAAAAAACAACTTGCTCCAAAATTGAGTTGAAAAATATTACCTTGAGTCTTTGAACTTGATGCAATCATAACTCCTTTTTTATTGATGATGCACCTGTTATTTTTGAATTCTAACTGATATCCTTTGTCAAGAAACTATCCAACACTCACTAGGTTATGATGTAAACCATCAACATACAGAACATCATCAGTATTTTTCTTTCCATATAAAGTGATATATCCTCTACCTATGATAGGCTTAGGAGTGTTGTCTCCAAATCTAGCCATACAACCTTTGTACTTATCTAGATGTACAAATCTATCTTTGTCTCCTTTCATGAGATATGAACACCCCCTATCATTGATCCAATTTGTTCTGATGTCTTCTTGGGAAATTAATGTCAACTCTTGTGCTTTCTTTTCATCTTCAATGTCAATTTCATCAAACATTTTTTTCCATATCTTCAATTGCAATGAATCAAATTTCATCTTCTCCTAAATCTTTATCTGTCACTCTATCTTCAACATAGTAGCATTCCTTTTTATATTTATGCATGAATTGGTTTTGTACTTCTTGACTCTTCTAGGGAAATTAGATGCAAAATGATCAAACTTGTTGCATGAAAAGCATTTGAATGGAAACTTTCCTTCATATTTTCCTTTTCCTTTTCTTTCTTTCTTAGAAATCATAGAAATGAATTCTTCTAGTTCTTTATCCTCATAATCATTATCAAAATTACCAGAAGTGTTTAAAGATTTCTTACCATGAACTGAGGGTTTAAAGGTTGTTTCACTTTTAGGTTTTGTCTTTAATTTTGATATCTCAAATGCTGAAATTTTCCTGATCAAGGTCTCTCTCTTGAAGTATTTTCAAAATTGCATAGTCTCATCTAAGTTGTTTATCTTTCTCTCATAATTTGTTGTCAGTGTAGTCATCAATTTATCATTTATGTCTTCGTCTAAAATTTCTCCACCATTGTTTCTGATTCCTACAAATGCTTCATTAATTCTTTGATTGTATGCTCTGATGTTTTCTTCAGGTAGCATCTCTAAATTGTTATATATTTTCTTCCATGTATTTTTGTGCCCATTGTTTTCTTGGATATCTCCTTCAAACATGTCTTCTATATACTTTCATATTGTATAGGCTCTATCTACTTTCTTAATTTCAGAAAACTCACCGTCAAATAATGCGCTTATAAGGGCTTCTTTGGCAATTGCATTTTGGGTGAATACTTCCTTTTGTTTAACAATAGAATCTTCTTCTGCAAGATCTTTTAAAGAAGGTACATCAACATTTTGAGTAGCTGCTTCATAAATCTCTAAACCAACAAACTGCAAATGTGTTATCATTTTGTTCTTCCAGTCAATATAATTCTCTCCATCAAACTTAGGACTCTCTTTTCTAAAGTACACCATCTGATCAACCTTAAGTTGTTAAACTTTCTCTCCAAGGCACTTGGCTTTGATACCAATTATTAGGAATAGTCCCAAGAGATAATTGAGAGGGGGTTGAATCAGTTATCTACAAGAATCAATTCTTTATCCAATTAAGTATAGAATAAGATTAAGAATAAACACAATGAGATAACACAAATTACAACGCCGTAATTTTGGTTACGGGGAAATCCAAAATAGGAAAAAAAAAAAAAAAAACCCGGTGGGAATTAGCACCCACAAAGAACTGCACTATTGTATAATTATCCATGTTAGAAGATCCTAAAACCATGTTAGGAGTTGATCATTATAATGCATTAAGTATAGAGACATGGTCAAAGGTTGGACCCTGTTAGGAGTCTTTTATAAATAACCCTGTTAGAGGTGAGGACACACTGTCTGTGAGCACACTGATCAAATGATGAAGGTTGCAACATTCTGCATAATAGATATACACTATATCTGGTATTGAACTATGAATTAGACCTGTTGTCTTGATCAGTTCTAGTGAATTGTATACACTCGCTGCTTCTTCACACAGATCTTCAACTGATGAATGATATAGCTTTACTGGTCCAATACATCAAACATTCTTCTCTTCTTCTTACTCGCATACACCATAATTGCTCACATGTCGATCACAGATGGTCTGCTATAGGTATCCTCTTCCAAAGATATGATCAAGTAGGCTTTTAGGAAACTCTTCAACAACTTCTTCGTTGGCCAAAATAAGCACGCAACACAAATAGAGCCAAGCAAATCAAGATGAGTAGACGCGTCACTTCACACATTTGGCTCCACCAAATTACCTCAAAACTTCACTCTCTAGATGAAACATGTTAAGCCCTCCTAACCAAACATTCTGAACTCATAACTAAACATGAATCCAAACACGTATGTCCAAAAGATAGGTGCGACTAAAGAAATAATAAAAATATTGTCGGTCCTTAATAAACAATCTCCTGAAACTGTAACTGGAAAATAAATCATCATAACTCAACTTCAACTGCACAACTGAATATGCATCTATGAACATAGCATAATGAATATGTCTACAACATAAAAATATATGTGCAAGGCTCCAACATATCCATATTGAGAATTACATACAAGACACTGATGCATACTATATGTTGTCATCAATGAAAAATATATAGTCAACCACTGGCTCAAAGCACAAAAAGACCTTTCTTTATGCAGGACCTAATTCACGTGTATGAAATTATGAGATCTAGATTGTTCATTTGGTTCTTTAATCTAATGTGTTTGTATCTTGGAGATTTTGGTGTAATAATGGGGGGATATCAAAACCAAGTTGACCCCATCATTTTTTATAATGGTAGATAAATGAGAATGTTTGGAAGGAGCTTTCTAAAGGCGGATTGACCTCCATTGATAAATCTCATGGGAATGATCTTGAAGTTAAAAAGGCTTTAATTGACGGCTGGGATGATGGCATATTGAAGTTGTTTGGAATTAAATTTGTTATCTTAAGGGATTTAGTGGTTAAAGTCTCACAAACCCTAGAGTTAAAGTAAGGAAGTTTTTTATGGATTTAAAAAAAGCTTTGATGAATCCCTTATGATTTTCTTCAAGGGAAAGGAGAGATAAAATATACAAAGAAACACTCATAATGGCTATAATAGGTTGTCCATTCTGCCTCTCTTGGCTAAGATAGAAGAACTTATTATGAGGTATGTTACTTTGGATGGCTGATCTACCAACCTTTTCAGCTACCATTTTATCATTCTATACCATTTCATACATTATAGGTGCATTTATATTCCTTTCTACTTGTTCTCTTTACTTTTTCATCGCATTAAAGTTCATAGAAAGAAGCCCTCATATTTGATTTTTTATAAGGACATAATTCTCCCTATAATGGATTTTTATAGGTCTATTTCAGTAGCTAGAAACCCTCATATAGATAGGGCCAAAAAAGTTGGAAATCACTTTATCATGGACTAGTCGGTGGGTCCTAAGGAAGATTCCTTGGAGGATGAAGGTGGGGTTCGATTAGAAAAGAGAAAAAACTCAAAAATGAAGCCAAGGCCAACTTAAAATTTATAAATTTGGATGATGAAGCTTCTAATTATTCATCCTCTATTGAGTGTGTCCTTGGTTATTTCAACCCTAGTAGGGATATTAAACATAAGGGAAAAGCTAAGGGCTCTTCTTCTATTATGGACAAAGGTGATGACATGTAACTGATTGAATGTTTGAAGATGTAAAGTTGATCACCGAAATGCTGAAAGATAATGCAAGACATTAAATCAGTTAATGGATTCTATTGTCATTGATGTCAACTTGATATAATCTGATCGGTTATATACATAGTGTCAAAAGACTTCAGAGAATCAAAGAGATAAAGATTATGCTTTCAGTAATGCATAAAAGACCAGAATTCACTAAGTGACTACAAACACCGACGGTTAGTGGAACCCGAAGGACAAAGAAACCAGAGAGAAAATTCACAGTGATGCCCGAGAAAGAAAACCAACAAGCATTACCGACAAGAAGAATCACAAGAATTACTGATGGCCTGAATTATAGTGTTACTTGATAGACAAACAACCCCGATAGACAGACAACACCGATGGAGAATCTTGAGGAGAACCTGAAGTGTTGACCGAAGCTATCAAAGAGTTAAAACACCGAAAGGAACTAAATTTTTGAAATGAAAAATACTTAGCTAGTAGAGCTAAAGATAGACATAACTGGTTGTTAACATTGTTTTTATCGACATGTTAAAGCCAGAGATAAGTAAAGGATTTAAAGTTGTTTTATCTAGTTGGCAAGAAGATATCTACGAGATAAAATAGGAGTTAATATTTAAAGAAAGATTGGCTAAGATTGTGAATCATGCCAAGAACAAGAAAATAAAGAAGTGAGAAATGGTGATATCATGTCTATAAAGAGACAATCTAATTCATTATGAATTAGGGGAGTGAATAGGGAAAGAGGATGCTAGAGAGAAATTGATGAAGAACAACTTCATACAGTCCTGATCAATCAATCTAAGGAAAGAGCTAAAGATTTTTGCGGACACCGAGCAACAAAGAAGCACAACATCACCAAGCTAAAAGAAGTGGAGAAAATGTATTGAAAAGATACATTGATCAGAAAGGTATAATGGGCTTACAATAGATCTAAAAATCTACAAGTCTAAGTTGTATGTGTGAACATATCATTTACTATTTCAGTTTAGCCATTGATTTAGAAAGTCTCTTAATGGAGCAGGACTTAACAATCCTTTCTATGTTGAGATACATCCCAAGGAGTATCAAAAATTTTGATCATGAAGATAGCATGATATGCAAGATACCATTTGACAAACGAGGGTTTAGTCATAGAAGGTAGCATAGAGATGCCTAATATGAAGTGACAAATTGTTCTATTTAAATCCTCTAACAAGGTCACACCTAACAGTGTGTTTGTAGCCTTATACAGGGTTGGCTCTTCATTGAGGTCACTTCAGAAGATTGGAAATTTTGGGTTACCAATCCCAAGTGGTTTTTCCCTTAACAGGGTTTCCACGTTAAAAAACCATGTGTCAATGCATTTATGAGTCATTACTTTAGTGTTTTTCATTACACATATGCAATATGGATTGATCGGTATACAGTAATCAATTTACTATTTTTCGATAAATGAAAGACTGCTAATCCGCAAACATTAAGAATAAGGTTTAACAGTAAACTCTGAGCAATATTTATCTGTTAATATTATTTGAAGGCATACATCTTGTAGGACTGAAGATAACTAGAGGCTTAATATTTTGGTACTAAGTTTTTGGGTTGATTTATTGGAATATTTTTGAGGCCACTGATTCACCCCCCCTCTCTTTGTTATTCTAACAATTGGTATCAGCGCTTGTGTGCTTAGAAAGGGAGTTTAATAGCTCAATCAAAGGATCACAAGTTGAACAAATGAGATGTTCTCAAGTTGAATAAAGACAACTTTGCATCATGGAAAAGAATAATAAGACTCCACCTATCAATTATTGGTAATGATGTTACTCAACACCTTCATACTCAATATGTGTTTCCTATAGGACCTCACAAACTTGAGCAATTGAGAGAGAAGCATGAGCATAATTGCATGATGATAGAAATTTCTTCCTCACTCTCCAATGCTGAGTTTGAAGATGTCAAAACCTGCACCTCTGCAAAGCAAATGTTGGATAAATTAAAGCTGGTACATGGAGTAGATGCTAATGTACTAAGAGCCAAGGCAGAAAGCCTAAGATGGAAGTTTGATGACCTAAGGATGAAAGAAAGAGAAAATATCACTTAGTATAGCAGAAAAATCAAAGAAGTAGTCAATGCTATATGAGGAGTTGGAGGTGTACTTGAAAAAGAGAAAATTGTAAGTAAAATCCTAAAAACTTTACTACCTATATATTCTATTAGAGTATCTGTTATACAAGAAATGAGAGCAGTTGAAAAAAATATTGTTACTCTAGATAGTCTTATTGGTCGACTGATTTCATTTGAGATGAATAACTTTGATAATAGTGTCTTACCATCTATAGAGTCTGCATTCAAATTTTGTTTGAAAATAAGTAAGTCAAGTTATAGATAGACTATTAGAAATCATAGCTAAAGTGACAATGAGGATGAAGGACTTGATGAGATTGAATCAATAATGGAAAGAAGATTGGAGAGTGGAAAACGTAGATACAAAGGTAAATTACCACTTGTATGTTTTAATTGTAAAGTGGTTGGACACTTTGCTGCAAGATGTCCTAACTGAAGAAAAGATGACATAAGTAATGATAGAACATATGAAAAGAATTTTGACCAAGTTGATAATAGAGATTACTGAAGCAACAGACAATCTGACAAAAGAGATACCCAAGACTACAAGGACAAAGGAAAGAAATCTTGATACCTAGCTGAAAATAGAGTTGATGACACTAGCACTGAATCTAAAGAAGACATTGAGATGGTATTTGTAACCATGAAGGATGATTCAGACATAGAAAAAGAAAGGTATGTATAAATTGCACTCATATCTAAGGTGAGTAAGAATTATGTATGGATTATAGATAGTGGTTTCACTCACCACATGACCAGTGTTATAAAAAAATTTGAAACTTTGGAATACTATAATGGTGAATAGGTAAGAATGGGTAATGACACACCTTGTCCATTGAAGGTAAAGGAAACATAATGTTGAATAACTTGATCAAATGTGAAAAATTTTACTGGGTAAAATGACTGAATTATAATCTATTGAGTGTTTCACAGCTAAATAACACAGGTCACCCAGTAGTATTTGAGAATAAGAAGGCAAAGATCTTCAATGAATCAGGAATGTTGATCGGAACTGGTGAACAAACAAAAGGTAACCTTTTCTATCTTGATCACATTAACACCACTTGTTTAATGGCTATAAAAAAAATCCATATGGTTGTGGGGTAAAAGCACAATAATCTGTCACCCTTTTACAATGGAAAACGTTAACAACACCTAAACTATAAAAAAATTCAAGGGCGTAAAAGTCACATTTCTGTTGAGAATTTGAAGATGATGTAAACTGAAGAAATGTGTGAAATAGGATGAATTATATGCCTATAATTTTAAAAAAAAAAATTAAACCAAAATTAATATGTTTTATGAATTTTTTAGGTCTATTTTTTATTTCTTGAAAAATACTATAAATCAAGGAGTTTACTTCCCGCCAAATCATTATAAGTAAAGCATTGTTTTTTCCTCCAATTTTAGAGTATGTTTTAGATGACATGTATAGCTAGTGCAAAAAAAAGAAAGAAGTATTTTCCACCTATAGTTTTCCCGTTATAAGTTTTCAAAGTCAAACTTACTTGAAAAAATAGTTTTTGTCTCCCGCCACTTTTCCCCTATCAAAACTATACCAAAAACCAAATAAATCACGTATTATTGAAGAGGACTCTCCTGTCTAGTGTTTTCTATGATTTTAAATTTTTTTTGAATTGATTTATTATTTTTTTATATTTTTCGAAGCAACGACTGCTTGATTTTTAAAATACATACTTTCAATATTTTTTAATTAAAATAAACTGTCTAATTAAAATACTATAAAATATATATTAGGATATTCTTGACTCTAATCTCTACAAAAGGGTATTTTTTATTTTTAAAAAAATATTATTAAAAAGACTAGGAGTTATTGAAATGTCACTTTTTCTGAAATAATTTTATTTCTATTGTAATTGGACTCAAAGTGGTATAAAACATACATTTAATAGACATTTAGAATTGGAAAAGTTAATGAACTTGTCTAACTTAGATAGAATGAATCTAGCTAGACTATATGTTTGACCAAAATTAATTTTTAGTTAGAAATACTAAAATTCAACTATGTTGATAAGTTAGCCTAAAAGGTGACAGATTATTGTGCTTTTACCCTGTGGCATAAGAGATTGTGTCATGTAAATTTTGACAACATGATAAATATAAGCAATAAAAGAAGAGTAAGAGGCTTACCGAGCATGTCAAAGCCCGAGCATATCATTTGCAAGAATTGTCAAAAAGGTAAGATGACAAATTCTAGTTTCAAGAGTAAGGCCCATACATGTAATGGAATTATAGAATTAGTCCATACTTATTATGTGGACCCATGAGGACAAAGAGTTACTACGGAGATAGGTATTTCATTTTCTTTGTTGATGATTATTCTAGAATGATAACAGTTATGTTCTTAAAAGATAAATCAAAAGCATTCAAGATGTTTAAATGGTATAAGGCTATGGTAGAAAAATAAAGTGGTAAGGAATTGAAATGCTTAAGATCAGATAGACGGGGGGAATTTAGTTCAGATAAATTCACTAACTATTGCAATTAGCATGGAATTAAAAGACAGGTTTCTACAATGAGAACACCACATAAAAATGGGATTGCTGAAAGGAGAAACATATCAATTGTTGATTGTGCAAGAACATTGATGATTGAGAAAAGAATCACTCAAACTTTCTAGAGAGAAGTTGTCAGTATTTTTGTGTACACATTAAATAGAGTACAATTAAAGGACACAAAGAAGACACCCTATGAGCTTTGGTATGGTTACACACCCAATGTAAGTTACTTCAGAATATTTAGTAGTCAATGTTATATTTTGAAAGATGAAATAAATGCAAAGCTTGACTCCAAAAGTGATGAAGGTATCTTTGTAGGTTATCCCACCAAAATCAAGGCTTATAAATGTCTTAACAAGTCATATAACAAGATCATTGAAAGTGCAAATGTAAGAATAGATGAGTTTGCATAAAATAATGATAAAGAAAGAAGAAAAAAACCAAAAGACTACAACAGGTTTGTTTACATTGAAGAACCTGACACTCTACCCGAGCAATAGTGTATTACTGCCGAGAAAGAGAACATTGCACCTGAACATCAGGATACAATTACCAAAAATTAGGAAAATACTCAAGATGATGTACCAAGAGATGGAAATATGAATGAAGGTCGAGATGATGATCAGAATGATGGACAAAAGAGCTGAACCAAAAAGTTCCAATTATGTCAGAACACATCATCCACAAAATTAGATTATAGGAGACAAGAAGGATGGAATGAAAACAAGAAATAAGTCACTAAACACTAGATGTTTTTTTTATGATTTTGAGCCTAAATCTGTTAATACTACACTTCAAAATGAAGAATGGGTCAGTGCTATGAATGAAGAAATAGAAAAAATTGAGAAGAACAGTACATGGACACTAGTACTTAGACCAGATGACAAGAATTTCATCGATACCAAATGGATATTCAGAAACAAGCTGAATGAGAATGGAGAAGTCACAAGAAATAAAGCAAGATTAGTATGCAAGAGGTATGCACAAGAAGAAGGTATTGATTATGGTGAAACCTTTGCACCCATTGCTAGACTAGAAAGAGTTGGAATTCTTCTTGCTTATGATGCATTCAAAGGATTCAAGTTATACTAGATGGATGTCAAATATACATTCCTAAATGTAATACTAGAAGAAGAGGTATACATTGAACAACCAGAAGTGCTTGTTGATCCAGACAAGAGAAATGTGGTATGTAGACTACATAAAGCCTTGTATGGATTGAAACAAGCATTGAGAGCCTGGTATTAAAGACTTCAGTCCTATCTCATTAGCATTGAATTTGTAAGAACAAGTGAAAATAACAATCTATACTTAAAAGAAGATGCTGATGGTAATATTTTGATTCCTGAAATATTTGTTGATGATATCATTTTTGGGGGAAATGAAATGTTATGTAAATCCTTTGCTAATGAAATGAGAAAAGAGTTTAAAATGTCTATATTTGGGGAGATAAAATTCTCTCTTGGTCTAAAAATTATTCAACAAGATGCAGTCATATATATCATTCAGTCCAAATACATCAAGGAAGTGTTGCAGATATTCAAGATGGAAGATTCCAAACCAGTTGGAACACCTATGGCAACCGGAGGTAAGCTGACAAGGGAAGATAAGTAAAATGAGGTAAATCAGACCTTGTATAGATCAATGATTGGAAAACTAATGTATGTTGTTCATACCAGACCATATATAGCACATGAAGTTGGAATAGTTGCAAGATGCTCTACTATTCCCAAAGAATCACATATGATTGTTGTCATGAGAATTCAGAGATATCTAAAGAACACCGAGGACTTTGGCTTATGGTATAAAAGATAAATAAAATTTGAGCTAAAAGTCTATACAGATGTTGATTGTGCTTGAAATATAGATGACCAAAAGAGCACAACTAGAGGAGCATTGTTCATGTGTGACAGCCTTGTCACGTGGATCAGCAAGAAGTAATGATGCATCTCTTAGTCTACTACTGAAGCAGGATATGTAGTTGCTGTTGCAAATTGCTCTAATATTGCATGGATCAAACAGTTGTTGGAAGGTATTAATATGAAGATTCTTGAACCGGTGATTATCTATTGTGATAATACCAGTGCAATAAAGATATCAAAGAATCCAGTCATGCATGCTAAGACTAAGCATATTGATATCAAGTATCACTATTTAGGAGAACAAGTGCAAGCAAAAGAGGTGATACTTGAATATGTTCAATCAAAGGAACAATTAGATGACATATTTACCGAGACATTAGTGAAAGATACATTTGAGTACCTGAGATAGAGACTAGGGATCCAACCCTTGTCTATCAGTCAATAAGCTGACTAGGAGGCTGCATCAGGCTATACACAAATCAAAAGATCAATTATGTTGATGTAAGCACAAAGATGAATTACAAAGATACATCTATACATAGCATGGTACATACCTACATCGAACACTAGAGTCAATGCATTGTTGATGGATAGGGAAAATCATGGAGTATATTATAAAAAGGGATGGAAGATGATATGGAATAATTATTTGGCATTGTTCTCAAAGTGAGAGATTGTCTCTTTATCAAAATGAAGAGATTATCTCATTATGAAAGAGATATTATATCATTATCCATGGAGACAAGTTTGTAAGAAAAATCAAAGGGAGAGTTAATCATTATCCAAAGGGATTGACTACATATGAAATATCCATCAAAGGGAGAGAAGTAACATGAAGGAGAGTACACATACTAAGGGAGAGATTACTGTCAAAGGAAAAAGAGATGATCAAGGAGAGGAACAGTCAAGGAAGAACACATATTAGGAATAAAGATAGAAGCTGTCACATCTCTCTAGTAAAGGGATTAAAGATTGAAGAACACACTCTGCAAGAAACAAATCTAAGCTATTTGATCTTAACAAGAGTCAGACATTTGTATTAGTTATAGAACACAAATATTAGGGAGATATGAATGAAATGCACTTGATATATTTCATATTATATTAGTAATAATATAGTGTGATAATGTAGTGTGTTTCCATCAATGCCAATGGGAGAGATTGACGACATATAACTGATTGAATGTTTGAAGATGTTAAGTTGATCAGCGAAATATAGAAATATAATGCAAGACATTAAATGAGTTAATGGATTGTATTTTCATTGATGTCAACTTGATATAATATGATCGGTTATATACATAATGTCAAAAGAATTTAGATAATTAGAGAGATAAATATTATTCTTTTAGTAATGCATAAAAGAATAGCATTCACTAAGTGACTACAAACACCGACGGTTAGTGGAACCTGACGGAAAGAGAAACCCGAGAGAAAAGTCACAGTGATGCCTGAGCAAGAAAACTATCAAGCATTACTGACGAGTAGAATCACAAGCATTAATGATAGCCAGAATTATAGTGTTACCCGATAGATAGACAACCCTGATGGACAAACAACACCAATGGAAAATATCAAGGAGAACTTAAGTGTTGACTGAACCTATCAAAGAGTTAAAACACCCAAATGAACTAAATTTGAGAAATGACAAAATACTTAGCTCACAGATCTAAAGATAGACTTAACTAGTTTTTAACATTGTTTTCATCAACATGTTAAAGCCAAACATAAGTAAAATATTTAAAGCTATTTTATCCAGTCGGAAAGAAGATATCTACGAGATAAAACAAAATTCAAGCATTAAAGAAAGATTGTCTAAGATTGCAGATCATCCCAAACAAGAAAATCAAGAAGTGAGAAACGGTGATATCATGCCTATAAAAAGACAATCTAATATATTATGAATTAGGGGAGTGAATAGAGAAAGAGGATGCTGGAGAGAAACTGATGAAGAACAACTTCATACATTCCTGATCAATCAAGTTGAGGAAAGAGATAAAGATTTCTGTGAACATCGAGCAATAGAGAAGCACAACATCACTGAGCAGAAAGAAGTGGAGCAAAGGTACTAAAATCAGAAAGGTATAATGAGCTTACAATAGATCTAAAAATCTACAAGTCTAAGATGTATGTGTGAATAGATCATTTATTTTTTTAGTTTAAACATTGATACATAAATTATCTTAACCGAGAAGGACTTAACAATCCTTTCTATATTGAGATACATCCCAAGAAGTATCAAAAATTTTGATCATGAATATAGCATGAGATGCCAGATACCATTTGAAAAACCAGGGTTTAGTCATAGAAGGTGTAAGATAAGAAAATAGATATGTTTTAATTTTAGGGTTTGTGAATATTATCCTATCTTACATTTGAAAGATTTATTTGTTTTTTTATTAAAATGTAGGGGGTAAATAGCATTCTCTCCTTCTATACTTAGATATAAAAATGAAAGATCCAAATTGATTAATCTGAAATGGAAGGATCAATGCATAAAAGAATCCATCATTTGGAAATAAGGACAAAAAGGAAGATCTTAAGTACCCATTTATTTATTTGAATGTGCAATAGATGTAGAAATATTGATAACTTTAATTGAAATGAATAAGAGAAATGTACTAACCTTGAAATATTACAGATCTGAAGAATTGTATTTTATGAAGCCTGTGTTGAGTTTCTACAAAATATGAGACCGTATATGGAATAGAAATGCAGAGATGAACAAAACCTAGATGAGTTCTTGGCCACTCCTCCACATTACTGAGTACCTACATAACATCATTCATTACATCCATGGCCTTCTTGGCTCATGAAAACAACCTCCTGCAACTTTACACTATCTCCTATTTGATCTTCCTAATCGGGCTACTCATTTAGCTCGCCTAGGGAAAGATCTTAAAAATAATTGCATGAAATTTTAGAGCTCCTCCTTATATATTCTTGAAGCTCCATGGACCTAGTCCCCATTCCCAAGTGGCCATACAGAACCAATGGTGGGAAGTGGAGTTAGGTCCACATCTTTGCCCCACTGTCAAAACTGGACAGCAAACTACCTAAAAAAACTAATTAACAAAATGTAGAAGAAAGGTAATTACAAAACAAACTAGCTATTGGGAAAACACTACAACATATACAGTAATGGATTCCATGAGTCACAGTGTTAATTTCAATCCATTTACATCAATTTTTCCCTTGATTTCATTGAAACACTTTGCTTTTCAGTATGCAGTCCCTACACAATAACTTCTAAACCCTCAAATTAGAGTTTATCTCCACATATATACCCTACCTCAAGTGTCTTAACCCTTGGTTAAAATTTATCTACTCTAGACACCAAAATTCTTAAGACAACCCAAATGTTGTCAACAACTTTTGAAAAGTTGCTAATGTTGCTATGCAACATTTTTACATCTTTTTCACCATTTCACTTTTCTTGTGTTTTA
>MU226059.1:3066058-3107224 GCA_018584345.1 Thuja plicata | reverse complement strand
ATGTTGCTATGCAACATTTTTACATCTTTTTCACCATTTCACTTTTCTTGTGTTTTAACACCAATCTGGCCTATCTAACCTTAGTTAGACCTTATAGGATACCTAAGAACCCTAAATAAATCCATGACATCACCCTACCACTTGATGACATCATCAAGTATAGTACACAAAATGAGCCAAAAAGAAGGACTTGCAACAAGCAGAAAACACAAACTAAGAACTACTTCACACCACACTTGGTCCACATTACCTTATATATTTACAATGCCCTACAAGAGGGTCTTTCAAAATTCTCACACCAAAAGATGAGATAACCAACTGGATTCTCAGGGGTGCTCCTGCACCAACTAACCTCTTTCCAAGGAAGAAAGCTACACCACTTGTGTTTTTCTTGTCAGTGACACTTCCAGCCCAAACAACATCAATGAATGCCTTTAAATAAAAGTTTCCACCTTTCTTATACCATAAACCATAGTCTTCAGGACCCTTCAAATATCTCAGAATTCTTTTGATTTCCATTTGGTGATTATCTCTCGGATTAGCTAAAAATCTTGCAACAATACCAACTGCCAATGCAATATCAGGTCTGGTTTGAACAACATATTGCAATTTTCCAATCATGGATCTGTAGTTGGTCTGATCTTCCTCCTTTGAATCATCATCTTTAGACAATTTATGTCTAGTGGACATAGGTGTTCCAACAGGTTTGGAATCTTCCATACCAAATTTCTTAAGTATCTCCTTGATATATTTTGATTGAGTAATGTAGATACCATCCTTCATTTGATGTACTTGTAATCCAACAAGGAATTTGATCTCACCAAATGTAGACATCTCAAATTATTTACTCATAGCTACAAAGAATGATTTTCATAGGTCATCATAACTAGTGAATAATTTCTCATCAACAAATATCTCTTCTAACAATATTTTGTTTTTTGGTCCTTCTTTGATGTACAGGCTACTATTATCATTGGTTCTCTGAAATCCAATACTTACTAGATAGATATTTAGTCTTTCATACCATGCTCTGGGTGCTTGCTTCAGTCCATATAATGCTTTGTGCATCTTGTAAACCATATTTATTCTGCTAGGATAAACAAATCCTTCAGGTTGTTCAATGTAGACTTCTTGTTCTAGGATTCCATTAAGAAATATAGATTTTACATCCATTTGATATACTTTTTATCCTTTATGTGTAGCATATGCCAGATGAGTTCTGAATCCTTCAAGTCTTGCAACAGGAGTAAAATTTTCTCCATAGTCAATACCCTCTTCTTGAGAATATCCTCTACAAACTAGTCTTGCCTTGTTTCTAGAAACTTTACCATTTTCATTCATCTTTTTTCTAAAAACCCACTTGGTTCCAATCACATTCTTTTCCCTTGGCCTAGGCACAAGAGTCCAATTTTTGTTCTTCTAAATCTTCTCAATTTCTTCAGTCATTGCTTCTATCAAAATTTCATCATTCAATACATCTTTGACAGTTCTAGGTTCAAATTCACTTAGTAAGCATGTAACTTTGAGTTTTTTCCTTGCCATTACACCTTCTGTCTGATCTCCAATTATCTTCTCAGGTGCATGATGCCTTTTAACATATTTTAAAAGTATTGGATCCTTCAGTCTAGATTCTAGACTTGATCCACTAGGTCTGTCATTCTCAAACATTCTTTCATGTTCCTCTGTCTAATGCTCAGGTTCAAATGTTTGTGACTCAGGTCCCTTTTTCTGTGACTCAGGTTCCTCTATTTGTGACTTGATTCCCTCTTATTCTGACTTTTTTCCCTCTGTCTGTGACTCGGTCTCTTCTAACAGCATCTCAAGTTGCATAGTTTGCAACTCGAGTTGCATAGTTTGTGCTAGTATATGCAGTGGTTGACAGTTCTATTGTCCAATCACCATTGCTCGAGTCATAGGTATAGTATCAGGTTCATGATACACAAAGTTCTTGTAGTCTTCATTATCTTTACTACTCTTCTCTTCACATTTTTTGCAAACTCATCAATCTTGACATGTACACTTTCTATGACTTTATGAGTAGTAAGATTTAGACATTTGTATGCTTTGCTTTTACATGAGTAACCTAGGAATATTCCTTCATCACTTTTTGCATCTAGTTTTCCATTTCTTTCTTCCTTCAAGATGTAGCATCTACTTCTAAATACTTTAAAATAATGAACATTAGGTTTATAGCCATACCATAATTCAAAAGGTGTCCGACTACTACCTTTCTTTAGTTGAAATCAGTTTAGGGTGAACACTCTAGTGCGGATGGCCTCCTTTGAGTATTTGGAAGCAACTTTATTTTCTATAAATAGGGTTCTAGCACAATCCATGATGGATCTGTTTCTTCTCTCTACTATTCAATTTTTTTGTGTTGTACCAGGGGCAAATACCTCTCTTTTGATTCCTCTCTCATTCTAGAATTAATTGAACTCATTAGAAATGAATTCTCCTCCTTTGTCAGATCTTAGGCATTTTAGTTTATTTTATGTTTCCTTTTAAACTCTTGCAAGATACCATTTGAATTTTGGAAAAGCTTTTGATTTCTCTCTAAGAAACATGACAGTCATCATTCTGGAATTATCATCAACAAATAGAATAAAATACTTCTCTCCAGTATATCATGTTGTTTTGATTTGTCCACATAGGTCAGTATGTACCAATTCCAAGACTTCATCAGTATTGTAATTCTTGCTTTTGAAACTAGTCTTGCTCATCTTTCCTATTTGACATTGTTTTTATATTTCTAACTTGAGTTTCTTCAAAATAAGAATACCTCTGACTCTCTTGTTCTTTCTTATGCTTACCATATTATCAAAATTTACATGACACAACCTTTTATGCCATAACCAGCTTTCTTCTTCTTGTGCAATAAAGAATGAACCTTAAGTGAGATCAAGATAGAATAGATTACCTTTTGTTGTTCTACCAGTTCTGACTAGGTTCCCTTTACATTCCAGGAGCTTGGCCTTATCATTCATGAATTCTACCTTGAATCCAACGTTGTTCAGCTATACTACCCTAATTATATTTCTCCTCAATCCTTCAACCCAATAAGCATTATCATATTTGATTCCTTCTGTCATAACAATGCAACATTTTCCTCTTACAAGGCAAGGTTCATCATTCCCAAAATTGACACTCCCACCATGATAGTGTTCAAGATGTTCAAACTTTGTCTTATCACCAGTGATGTGATGAGAACAACCACTATCAATTATCAATGTGTCATTTTTATTAATGTGTGAAAAAAGTGTTGTCTTTTCATTTTCATCATCTAACTCATCCTTAATAGCAATATAAACCATTTCTTCTTCTTCATCAGTGTCAGAATATTTACCAATATAACAAGACTTTTTACCTTTATCCTTGTAGCTTTTGTAGTTCTTGAAATCTTTCTTGCCTTTAAATTTGTTGAACTTTTTCTCATCTTTTTCTTCTTTGTTCGGACACTTTGCAGCAATGTGACCAACCTCATTGCATGAAAAAAAAAATCAATGGTATCTTTCCTCTGTATTTTCCTTTTGTAGCTCTTATTTCAAGTAATGCTTTAATGATTTCAAGACCTTCATCATCAGATTCATCATCACTGTCACTTTCAATCTGCTTCCCTTTTGAGTATCTATCCTTCTTACTAAGGTTCAATTTTTCTTTGATTGTAGACTCAAGATTGCTAGAGCTAGGAGAGTAATTGTCAAAGTTGTCCAGCTCAAAAGTTGTATGCCTTCCTACTAATGTATCTAGAGTTATATCTTTATTGCACCTCATCTCTTCAATAGATGAAACTCTAATAGCATAGATAGGAAGTAAAGTTCTTAGTACCTTTTTGACCACTATTGTATCTTCAATTATTCCACCTGTAGCTCTGATGACACTCACAATATTTTTGATTCTGTCAGTGTATCTTGTAATGTCTTCTCCTTCTTTCATTTTCATCTAGTCAAATTGAACTCTTAGAATTTATGCGTTGGCTCTCTTTACATTTGCATCACCTCAATGAATGTCCTATAATTTCTTCCACATAGCATAGCCTATAGGGAAGTCCTTGACTTCATCAAATTCTGAGTAGTTGAGTGAAGAAGCTTTGTCAATCATCATTATGTTATGATGCTTCCTTTCCATCATATGTTCCACAGTCATAGTCCCTGTTGGTTCCACATATTTTCTCTCCAAAAATTGCAAACTAGCATCTCCGATAGTAGATAGATGTAGCTTCATCAGCTCCTTCCATGCTAGGAAATTGTCTTTGTTTAGCTTAGGGATCTCCCTTCCATAAGACATCTTTGATCTTTAGCTTAGGCCTTGAAACCTTCTCTAAAAGTAGTTGAAACTCTAATACCAATTGTTGCAAATGAGATAACTAACTGAGAGGGGAGGGGTGAATCATTTACTCCAAAACAAATCCTTTGTCCCTTATATGCCTTAAATATTTTAACATTGTCACTTGGTAAATTAAGATATTCTTCTGTAACTCGGGTGTCAAAGCAATCTTGATACTATCCAATGCAATTATACTTTAGAGATTAAGTGTAAAAACATAAAGCATAAAACAAATAAAATATACACAGGTGACACAAAGATTTAACATGAAAACCCAATATGGGAAAAACCACCAATGTAACTAGTTACTATTTTTAACTCTTCTTAAGAGAGCCATGTTAGGAGCTAACCTTGTTAAAGGTTACAATAACACATTGTTAGGTGTGACCTTGTTAAAGGATTTAATCATCCTGTGAGGAGTGGCCTTGTTAGATGTCTTCAACACTTCAACTTAGAAATGCTACCTTGTGAGAGGATTTACAAAAAGACTGTTAAGTCTACTATGTTAAGAGATTAATGATCACTACTGTAATTGTTAGAAAGTAATAATGAATTGACCTGTATGTGTAAGCAATTGTCTTTTCTGATTCAGATCTATGTTCTCATTATAACTAGATCCTTGCTGATGAGATGTTCTATTGCATCTTCAAGTGATCGGTACTCAATTAGAATACTATCTGATTTTTCCATCACTCTTCATATCACAGAATTACACACTTTTGTTTTTTACTCTTCCACTTGCACACATTCAATCCAAACTTGACCTTTCATTAATATGGTAAGCCTCGTCAAGTCGGCTTGAATATACTTATAAATAATAAATCACAATTGAGTCGGCCTCATATAATCAATTAATTATAGAATATAAATTATTGTTAGTCGGTTGCCACTGAATGCCCGACCTAGACTGAAATGCTTGAGTGACTCGGTCAAAATTGAAATTTCTTCAATGCCCGAATGAACTCGGTCAACACTAAATAACTCATTCTATTCACCAACTGTGCTCGGTCTGAATGTAGACATTTGTGTAACATCACTACATAAGTGTAAATATATGTGTAACATCAATGACAATATACAATTTAATAATTGTCTTCAACATACAGGACATCATTAGTACTATTTTTACCATCAAGAGTGATAGATCCTTTTCCTTTAATCAAACAAGGAGCATTTTTACCAAATCTAACAACACCACCATTATATTCCTAAACCTAATATCAACACATCTTCTTACCACACCAAAATCAAATCTTTCAACTCTCATTCTACTGTAGGGGCCCAAGCTACTCAATTCAACTAAAGAAAGTAGAAATGGTAGTGAAAGCAAGCCAAAAATACCAAAAAATGATGCAAACCTATACAATACCTATTTATGTACAACATACCATCCCTTTACATGAAAAAAAATTATATCATAAAACTAGAACACTAAATCTTCATAAGGTAGAGGAATACAAAGCATTCAATCAAACAATTAAAGTATCTATGCATGGATTGATACTCACGCCATCGACAAATCAATTGTAGAAAGAATAGGATCATGAAACCTAAGATATAACATTTTTTTACATCTACCAATATTATATTAAAACAAAAATAAATGATGAAGGGATATGGCATATGTAGTCCAAATTAATAAACCTTGTCTATCATATTATTCACCAAAATAGTAATATTTGGCCAGATTATTTTGCAAGTACATTGTATACTTTGTTATTACTTCAAAATAGACATGAGTTATTTGAATATATCATCTACAATTATCACAATAATTCTCCATAATTCTATGTTAACACATATGTAATACCTTAATATACCAACACTTTGGAACTAGCGAGAAATAACTGAACATATACTTTTGGACCTTAGTTTACATTAATGATAACAAGTTTGACATAGTTGACAACAAAATATATCATATGTTCAATGTCTTTCAATACAAATCCATACAAATCCTGTGCTCTGCAACTTCTGCAACTTTCCCACTCATTTTTCTTTGAATGCTAGCTTCTACCTCTACTCCCTTGGGGATCCCAGGGAGCATGGAGGTCCTCTTCCCGGACCTATTCCTTGTGCTTTCTCACAGGGATGGTAGCGACTACTGTGCAGTCCCCAGAGCTGTGGATCCTGCATTTTCTGCCTTTGGGCGATCTGCTCCTTCGCAGTGTCCGGATGGTGGGGATTCTTGCCCCAATATTGTGATAGAAGTCAATGAGGGCCCGGTGGGGGGCTAGAAATTGGCAGTGTTGGGGAAAGAGTCTATTGACACCTCTGCACCCCCTATTTTCTCAATTGGGTAATTTGGCCCTGAGATTGCAGTCCCAGATGGTGTAGTTGAAGGCATTTCTACTTCACTACAACTTGCCCTGGTAGAGAGATTTGTCACTTTCTGACCTACCATAGATATGGTCCAGAGATGGTGTATGGCCAAATGGAAGATTAAGAGAACTATCTTTGTCTCGGCCATGCCAAGGTGGATGTTCCTCTTTAGATTTAACATTGTGGAGGACTACTCTCTTGTCTCCATAGGAAGCTGGTGATATGGAAAACATGCTCTGATGATGGCTAAATGGAAGCCAGGCTTCAATCTAGAGGTCAAAATACAGAAAGCAGTGCCAGTGTGGGTCTGACTACTTAGGCTTCCCCTTGAATTCTAGTACGAGAAGGTGCTCCGGTGGATTGGGAACTCACTTGGAAGCTATGTGTTAGTGGACTCGGTTACCGCTCATAAAACTAGGTTGGTTTTCACAAGATTCTATGTGAATGTGACTATGAATAGCCCCCTCCCCAACTTTGTGACACTTAAATCCAAATGGGGGAACTGGAACCAGGCCATTGTGTATGAAAATGCTACCCTGCACTGCCAAAAGTGTGGTAAAAATGGGCATGTGGTCACTAAATGTAAGGAAGAGACTAAGAATATTGAGAAAGACTCTAGAGAGCTTGCTTTAGTAGCCCTAAATGTGAAAGATGAGGTTAAGAATGAGGCTAATGGTTCCTTGATAACCTCGGAAACCCCTCCCCTGTTATCGAGGGCCACGAGCTTGCTTCAGGGCTGGGGGTTAAGGGGAATGAAAATACTAAAGATGCAGAAAAGGTGGTAGATCTTGAGGAAGGAGATTTGGTTGATGACCTACAAATGGCCCCCAACTCTCACAGAGAAAGCCAAAATGGGGCAGAAAATAAAGAAACCATCATTTGAAAGAAGGCACTGGCCACAGAAAGCATTTAGACTGTTACAAGTAGTGATCTGAGTAGTTTAAGGGATGGGGATGGATTTACCTCCCCAACTCTTCTTGTGGCGGGGTTAGTGATGGAAATACCAATAGTGTCCCACTCACCACCATCGACCAGCCTTCTGGACTGGTCAAAACTGAAAAGGAAAACTAGGAGTAAGAAGGGGGATGAGAGCGTGGATACAAAAAAGAAAGAAGATGTGGGGAATGAAACCAAACTGGGTCGTCCATCTATGAAAGTGGTCAGAGCCAAAGAAGCAGCAAGGGCCATTTCCAATGGAAGGAAATTAACCCTAGAAGACTCCCAAAAAAATAAAAGATGAAGTTCCTTTCATGTAACATAAGGGACATGAACAGCCTGCAAAAATAGTTTTCTCTAAAGAAGTATATTCTTGAGTTCAAGTTTGATGTGGTTCTTATTCAGGAGGTGAAAATGAAGTATCAAAACTTCACTCAGCTGGTGGACAATATTTGGCTAGGTGCGGCCTTTTTGTATAGTTAAGCGGATGGGGCCTCTGGTGGTGTGGCCACTCTTTGGAACCCTTGTAAGTTATCTGGTAACACTGTGGCTTTCTCTCATAACTTCCTTGCTATTTTGTTTACTTGGAATAATAGTTCTTGGTACTTGTATAATATCTATGCTCCTAACACTAGAGGAGAACATAATAGAATCTGGCGGGAAATCTCTAACCTCATAGAAAATAATCAATGTCACCCCACTATATGTGCAGGAGATTTTAATACTCCCTTATTCCCTTCTGAGAAAAATGGGGGCACTCAGGAATTCTTGAAAAGTATGCAGGAGCTAGCTGATTTTATAAGACATAATGACCTGGCTGATCTGGACCTGCAGGGACTGGGGTTTACCTAGTCAAACATTAGAAAAGGAAGACACCTCAATCAAGTTAGACTGGATAGATGGTTTGTTTTGGGGGGTTGGAATATTGTTCCTTTTATCAACCTATCTCACCTTGCAAGAATGGTCTCTGACCACTCCCCTTGGATCCTTGAATGGGAAGAGAGGAAACAAAATGGACCCCATCCCTTCCATTATGAAATTATGTGTCACTCTCATAATGAGTTTGAAGAATGTATTAAGAAATGGTGGAATACCCTGGTGAAGGGAAGAACTATGTACAGAATTGCCAAAAAAATTTAAATCATTAAAAGGGAGGCCCAAAGGTGGAGCAAAACCAAGTTTTGTGGCATCTTCGAATGTAAAAAATATCTTGAGGAGAAACTATCCATCCTCCAAAAGGACATGGCTATGGGGAGGAAACCTGGGAGGAGCACTAGGAGGAGGAAGAATGGAGAAGCAAATGGAAACAAAACCTCAAGAGGGAGGAAAATTTCTAGAAGCAAAGGTCACGGGTTCAATGGCTGAAGGAAGGTGACCATAACTCTACCTTTTTCCACAGATCTGCCTCCATCCATAAAAGAAGAAATACTATTAAATCCCTAGAAGTTGATGGGAATGTGCTCTCAGAGGGGGATGACATTGGTAATCATGCTTCTGAGTTCTTCCAAGCAATCTTCTGAAGACCACCTCAACTTAGGATGAATGCTGATTTTGACTCCCTTATGGAAGTTATCGCCAATGTTTTTTCTAAGGGAGACAACGAGACCCTGTTATCCAAGGTCTCAGAGGAGGAATTTAAAATGGAGGTTTTCTCCATGGTAGCCTATAAATCCTTGGGTCTGGATGGGTTTCCCCTGGCCTTCTTCCAGCACTTTTGGGGGGTTTTTAAGTATGACCTCATCCATGTGGCCCATGACTTTGTCAGAACTAGCAGTATCCTGAAAAGACTCAACAAAACTTACATTATCTTGGTACCTAAATTGCCAGACCCTAAATGCATGAGTGACTTTCAGCCTATAATTCTTTCCAACACTACCTATAAAATCCTATCCAAAATAATTACCAATAGGCTCAAACCCCTCCTTGGAAAAATCATCAACCCCAACCAGAAAGGGTTCATCCCGGGAAGACAGATTCTTGATGCCGTTATCACCAAGGGGGAAATTATTCACTCCATGGAGAAAGGTAAAAATTATGGTATGGCTCTAAAACTGGACATCTCCAACGCTAATGACAAGGTTATTTGGAATTTCCTGTATGAGGTTCTGAAGAAATTTGGGTTTCATGAAAAGTTCATCAATATTACAAA
This sequence comes from Thuja plicata, assembly GCA_018584345.1. Classification (NCBI taxonomy): domain Eukaryota; kingdom Viridiplantae; phylum Streptophyta; class Pinopsida; order Cupressales; family Cupressaceae; genus Thuja; species Thuja plicata. Next base: position 3,097,494 of record MU226059.1, on the reverse strand, counting down.
GGTGGCAATGGAAACGGTCAACTTTGCTGTGCTAGTCAATGGCACTCCTTGGGGATCCTTTACTCATGAAAGGGGATTATGTTATGTGGACCCTCTTTCCCCTTACCTTTTTCCTCCTGGTGGCTGAAGTTCTGGCTCAGAACTTATTGAAATTGGAAAATGTTGGATCTATTGTTTGTTTTAAACTAGCATCCACCCTCAACCCAGAGGTTCTGCAACAATTTGTAGATGATATGTTTCTCTTTGGAAAATCCTATATTTGTGATGCTAGAGATTGGAAACACCTACTAAACAAATATGCTTTGGTGTCGGGACAAGTGATCAATTACAACAAAAGAAAAATTTACTTCTTCAATACTGAATTGAGAACGCAGACTCTAATTGTGAATTGTCTAGGATGTAAGGGAGCTTCATTCCTAGATATCTATCTTGGTCTTTCACTCACGGTGAAGGAAGTTTCTGATGAGTTATGGAACAACATTCTGGAGAAAATGCAAAAAAAATTGGTGGGTTGGAAAGGCAAGGTTCTCAGCAACGCTGGGAAACTCTAACTTCTTTCAGCTCCACTCCAATGTATTCCATTTTATTTCCTGTCCCTTTTCAAAATTAATGACAGGAATACGGAGAAACTAGAAAAAATCCAGAGGAATTTTATTTTGTCTGGGACGGAGGAAAAGGCTGGAATGAACCTGGTCAACTGGGACACTGTCTTCTAGCCAAAGCTGGTCGGAGGGCTGGGAGTGAGAAAAATCAAGGACCTGAATAAAGCTCTCATCTCTAAATTGGGCTGGCAGCTCTTTAGAGGAACCGCTGGATGGTGCAGGATTATGAAGGAAAAATATTTCTACAATGACCAATTCCCCTATGGGAAAAATCTTCCCTCTGGCTCAAGAATATGGAATTTCATCTGTAAAAGCAAAGGAAGTCTCCTCAAAGGTCTAAAATGGCTGGTCAGTAATGGCACTCACATCCATTTCTAGGATGATTGGTGGGTGGGGGAAAAACCCCTAGGACAGACAAAGTTTGGTACTCTCAAGGATAGACTGATCTCCCACTTTGGAGATAAAGTCACCAATTACATCTCCCAAGGTAAGAATTGGAAAGCTCTCGCTGATGCTTTTTAGGACCAGATACAAGTCCTGCCTTATATAGAAGAAATCCAGAAGCTCATTGAAGGCATCAGAATTCCTATTTCCCAGACCGAACACAAAGCCATTTGGTTTCATAACAACTCTGGGGAAATAACGGTGAAGTCCAGTTATCTAACCAATCTTAAGACTGTGGCAGATGAAAAAAGCTGGGGGAAAGTCTAGACTCCCCAATTAATCCCCAGAATCAATTTCTTCTGGTGGACTGACCTACATGGTGAAATTCTTACACTTGATAATCTCTAGAAAAGGGGGATACAATTAGTTAACATATGTGTTCTTTGTAAAACTCGCTTGGAATCTATCAACCACATCCTCATCCACTGTCCTTATGCGACCCTAGTCTGGACCAAAATTCTGGGTATTATGAGATTGAATTGGGTCTTCATGGAGGAATTGAACCAATTTTTCTACAATTGGGGAAACCTTGGGAAGCACCCGCTTATCAACATCATTTGGATATTGTTACCACCGCATATCTGTTGAAGCCTTTGGAAGGAAAGGAACAACTAGATTTTTAGAGGGGAGGAAAATGATGCTGAGAGGATGACACGTCTAACTATGAATCTGTTCAAGGAAAACCTTTCTACCTGCCAATGGAAACCTCCCACCTCCCCCCCAGGAGTCTTGACTGTTTGATTGCTAAGGATTGTCAATTACCTCCCTCCTTCTATAAGTTTGACTGCTCAAAGGTTGTGGCTAGACTGAATACCAAATGATCCCCCATGGAGGAAAATTTCACAAAACTAAACTTTGATGGAGCCGCTTCAGACGGCTCTATTGCGGGTGGGGGTATCCTTCATGACAATAATTGCAAGATGATCATTGCCTATGCGATAAACCTTGGTGTGGGGTCTAATAACATGGAAAAAATCTCTACCCTTTTATGGGGCCTAAAGGTGGCGGTTACCTTGGGAGTTAAAAGACTGGTTATAGAGGGGGACTCAAAAATCATTATTGAGATGGTTAAAGGAAACTTTAAAGCTGGCTGGAAATTTTCCTATCTATTGCAGGACATCTAGTCGCTTCTCCCCATATTTGATGAGTTTAAATTACAACACATTTTTTGGGAGGGAAATGCGGTGGCTAACATGCTAGCAGCCACGGGGCTCAAGCAACATGGTCTCAGATGCTGGAGGAATTTGGGCTCCCTTTCCAATCAAACTTCTTTGCTTGTCGAAAAAGAAAATTCTTAACCTATGAAGTACAAGCTCGACTATGATTGGAAGGATGAGGTGGTGGATAGAATCACAAGGATTGGGCAGAATTCAAATTTTCAAAAAGTGATGCGAAAGGCTTTTAATATTTTTAGAATTTTGAAAAGATGGGCTATCAACTCCAATTTAGGGAAAAGTGCGGGTCTTTTCAAATTTCAAACTGACGTGGAAAATAACACGAGGTAGGATGCGCTGGACATGATGGATAGGGTTGGGTAATGCATTAATTATGAGGAAAGTAATCATTACAAGATACGTGAAAACTCTGCAATTAATCTAGCTAACCTTGAGACTGATACTTGTCATTTCAAAAAGCTAGACTTTATTCCGTTCTGGATTTTTATCATCTGTAATTTTGTCCTCTGGTTCTGGGTTGGTAGCATCTGTAAGAGGCTGGTTTGGAGAGTGTTTCATGGTGATATGGTGAGGATGGAACCCTCGAGGACTGAGGCCGAGTCTCTCAAAAACCAGTGTGCGATAACCTATCTGAAGGAAGGTGGGTTTTACCCATACATGGAAGCTATGGGAGGGTGTGATGAAATAATCTCCATGCAACTGATTAAGACTTGGTTCGAGTCCAAGGTTACTATAAATGGCATTACCTTCAAGGTTAACGAAGAAGTTATTACTCAGGCCACAGGGCTCTCCACAGAGGGAAAAAAGTGGAAAAAGATTACAAAGAGCCACAACCACATTAGAAAGGTGAGATTTTTCAAAAAAAATGAGATTTCGGTTCCAATCCGTGGAGGATTTAAAAGGGAAGAGTTACCTAGCCCATGGAATGATGTTTGCCTCATTCTCATGAAGTACATTACCCTAGAAGGCCACTTCGGCACCTGCTACAACTACCACTTTCCCCTACTTAATCACTTCAAGTATAATGATACTATATCCTTCCCGTTCTACCTTCTGCACTCTCTTGAAACCTCAGTTTTAGATGTTAGAGAAAATTTAAAAGCCAAGAAAAATTATTGTATCCTCCACCAAGGGCTTATCCTCCGCCTCTATAATTTCCACCTCACTCTTTGTCCCCCCAGAATTGTGTCTCTAGAGGGTTATACCATGCCTAAGGGCACTATGGATGCAACGGGCACTCCTAACCCCTCATCTTCATCCAAAACCCCAGATAAAAAAATTAATGTTGGGTTCACGGGTGGCACCCAAATCACCATTGAGTCTGAGGAGGATGAGGAAGACACTGAGAAAAGATAGAGGTCCCACAGAATTGCCAAAACCCATTTCAAGCAGAAAGAGGTTAGGAAATGGTACATTGAAGAGGAGGAGGAAAAAAAAGATTTGGAGAAGGAGGTTAAAAAAAGTAGCACCAGTGGAAACAATAAAAAAGGGAAAAAAAGAAAAATCAAGGAAAAAGAAAAGGCAAGGTCCCTCAACATCTGGGTGGGGACAAAAAAAGCCTCGATTCTCCCCAAGTCTCAGCCAGCTTCACTATGCCTATCATGGACCTTTCTAAGGGAAATATTCCTGAAGATAAGATCGCGGACTCGCAGAGCACTTCCCCACTTTCTGCAAACCCTCAGGTGGAAGCAGAGGAGCCCAAGGGAGAGGTGAAATCCAAAAGTGGATCCCCGGAGGTTAAGGATAGGATGACTGAGAGCCTTCGGGCCATGGAGAATGAAATTGCCCATATCCAGAAGGAGGTTAAAACTCTTTATGCTTCCTCCCTAGACTTGGTATCTAAAATAGATCTGATGATGGTCAAGGAGGAAATTAAGAACCTGAATGAAAGCTTCAACAAAGTTGTTGGGTTCGTAGTGAAATTTATGCACTCGGCAGCTACCACTCTCCAGCTCCTGCAAATGGTGAAGGGGTATCCTCGGGAGGAAGCACACAAGAATGAGAATATTTTCCAATTCCTTGTGGAGGATTGGCTTAAGTTGCTGTTACAAAATGGGGGTAAAAACCCCAATTAACCTCCCCTTTTTCCATGCTTTTCTTTGTCTTTGTTTTTTGTTGGCTATCCATTGAGGGCTTTACTGTGATTCTGATGAAATCTTACAATGGGTTTAGACTTAACTCCATGCATACTAAAAGTAATTTCTTCTTTTATATTTTTTACTTTCACAAACTGGTTACCAGCTTCAAGGTGAAGTTGGGGTCTGTTAGGATTTACTCTTACTACTGGCTTAGTTTTAATTCCTACTTTACTGCTACTTATTTTTCCTGCTTTAATGTAAAGTACTTAGATACTCACTTGCACAGACTGGTTACCAGCTCCAAGGTGAGGTTGGGGTCTGTTAGGGAGTGCAGGTTGGTTACCAGCTCCATGATGGAGTTGGGGCCTGTTAGTTTTATTTTTCTGGTTTTTGATGCTAAAAAAGGGTATTGCATGAGGGTGTTTTGACCCCTATGTTGTACTATTTGTCTGTTGGTATTCTGCACTTCTCATGCTAGCTATGTCTGTTCAGGTCAGCCCCCTTGTCTTGGCTGCTTTTTCTAATCAAAAACAAAATATCACATATGCAACACATTCAACTTTAATAGATAAATTATTTAATTGAAAAAATTGACACCTTGATATATCCAAGCATGTTTAATATGTAGATTAAAATTAAGACATACATGCTAGTTTGGAACAACAATATTTCTTTTTTGCACAATGTCAAGAATATGTCTACAAGATTTTTATTTCCTTCAAATTTTATTTTTTTATTTAACCTAAAAATTAATTATACTCTAGGAGATGATGTCATTTTTACATGTTAAATAAAATAATAAATTTATTTTTAACTATTCGATATACAATAATTATAATAACTAGTTTGTAAAGATAAAAAAAATTATATTTGATTTGGATAATAAATATTTTTGGGTATTTTATGATAGGGGAAGGGGTGGAATATAATGTTCTTAATGTGTTAAAAAAAAATTCTTATCTTATTTGTTAATTTCGACAACTATTCATATCTCAAAATATTAATATTTAATTATAAGCATAATATTTTTAAGATAAACGCCATATAAGGCAAAGACATACCCTCATCTAAATGATAAATTTTAGCTAGATGTATACATATAGAATAAATATATATTTTTCAAATTATACTATCACAAATATCTTTGAAAAAAAATATTAGTCAAAATTAAGAATATTTAATCCTTTTCAAAGGATCTCAGAAAAAATTGGCCAAGAGAAGCATTTTGTTGATGAGTAGAAATGATGAAAGTATGTGGTGTGTGGAAAAGTATAGAGCATATTCTATCAAACTTGTGTATATTGTTGCTAACTTTGCATGAAGTTAAAGGATCGTGGCTAAAGGATCTTTTTTAGGGTATGTAGATGCTTCCAAAAGATCAATATTTCACCTACAACTCATTACTCAACAATATTCTCACTACACACAAGCTCTAGAATATAGAGATTGTTCGCTCACACAGATGCATTTTGTGCAAAGATCAATAAGAGGTAACAAACCATATACTTCTACAATACAAGATGGCATATTAATGTTGGTCATATTGTTTCAACAAAGTAGTATTATTTGGTCCACTCCAAATTGATATTATGTGTATTTTCATTGCATTGTTGTAAATGCTCAAAGGTGTCCTTTTGGACAAGCTAGGGTGTGAAGCTAGAAGCACAAGTTATTTGACAATTATGGAAGGAAAATAATGAGAGATTATTCAAGGAGAAAGAATCAATCAATTGTTAACATAATAGACATTTTCATGTAATGGTATGATGTTAACCAATTGGCCACATCTCACCCACTCAAAGGGAAACTTTGTTAAACTAGCTTCAAAGAGAGATGTTGCTAAGTCAAATTTACCTCCATCTAGGAGACTCAAGCTAAAATTTGATTGGGCTTCATGTGGCATCCCAAGATTATTTGGGGCTAGGTTTTTACTTTAAAATGATAGAGGGGTTGTAGTTTTTGTTAGACTGATCAACTCCCAAAAGGTACAAAAATGAGGCCAATTTTACTCCCTTCCCTACTAGGCTCAATTTATTCTTAGAAAAATTATTAAAAGTGTCATTGTAGATGGAGACTCATTGATTCCAATCAATGCCATAAAAAACACAAAGGATCTTATCTAGAAGTCTAGTCTGTAGATTAAAATAATTGGCATGCACTTGGAATGGTTGGAAAGCTACACCCTTTCACATGTATATCATGAGGCCATCTATGTTGTGGATTACTGCACAAATAGAGATATCATTCAAGTGATTACAGAGACCCTTTCTAATTACATGTGAAAGAATAGAAGGATCTAGTGTAGCATCATAGAGTGGGTAGGTCTAATAATAAGTTGTTGACAATGCTTGTTTGGTGCATCTCTATAAAGTTGTGGGACACATTTTTTTTCAATTCTAGAGATGGTGAAAGAAAATCATCAACCTCCAAGCTATTAGTGGTTACAATGGTCTCCATTCTATGGCTGGATTTCTAAGTAAGAAGCACAAAGTTTGAAGTATGCAATGTCAAGTAAATTTAAATCTTTCTTTTCATATACATATTGAGAAAACCTTGGTGATGTTGAAAGATAATGCAAAAGTAAACCCAAAAAAAATTTTAGTAAATAAAATAGCTCCAAATTGATATCTCTCAACATTTTTAATTTTATGCAAAAAATAATTGTTAAAAAATTAAATAAATCCACATTTAAGTTTTTTACAATTTTAAAAATTAAAATATTTAAGGACAATTTATATGAGGTTAAAGATATATGACAAATAATACATCTATAATAGTTTATATATGTACCCATCAACATAAGTGAACATGATAAGATTCTACTAAGTCTATAAATCATTGATCTAAAATTTTGTTCCATTGTTAAAGCCTTAAAAAATTCTCAATGTTTTCTTCTCTATATTTTTGTTGCACTTTCTTTGAGATAACTTCTCATGAATGGGCCTTCATCTAACCTATTGAAGGCTCATTGATGTCCATAGTTGATCTCATTATTTACTTTTATTGTACATTCTTTTATTTTCTTCACCAATTTCTCATTCAAAACCTCCATTGTCAATGTGACCTATATGAAAATATCATTGGACATAAGACATTTGAAAGATCCAATTACCCTTAAATTTTCCCACATTTCTTACTTTCCAATAAACCATAAAAACTCAATAAAAAGGATAAACCAAAATAAACTAAAATAAGTTAATAATTCTATTTACATCTTTCACGAAGCCTAACAAGAATTACTTTCCAATTCATATTTCCTTTATCATCCCAACGTTTTAAATCAGAAGATAAACATTGTCCAAATCTTATTGGCACAAATACATTAGAAAAATGAGTTTAATTATTTCGGGAATCCAGCATATATTGTAAATATTTTGAAGTATGAGAAGCCATTTGAAATAAGATTTTTTAGGGTTCTTAAACATTCAGAAAAGTGGAGAATCTAGTACTTTTCTCAATTAAGTGTCAAAGCTCTAGTACACTTCATTTACCTAGTGTAAATGTTCGTCCAAATCGTTGGACTAGTAATTAAATGCTTATTTACCAACAAGATTCTTTCATCTCTCTTGCATCAGAGAAATATTAATTTTACACAAATATAATTAATCGATTTATTCAATCAGTGCTAACAAGAGTTCGCGGTAGAATAGCATATCTCCTCGTCAGTATCCATAACAGATTCAGAAACCTGCAAACACAGAAAAGAATAAGAATTAAAAGGAATCCAACATGATTATAACAAACGAATAGATTTATACTGTGTGAAGTCAAAAAAAAATTAAAAAAACATTAAACGTTACAGTTGATAATAGGAAGACCGCATTTTGGAGGCAACTGTACAACGATATCAAGGGCATTGCAGAGGCAGGACTCCGCAGCTTCTACAAAAATAGCACAACAGCTGTTATATGATATGGGCGAATAGTCTGATGATACTGGCACGCAATAGCTAAGATCCGCCAGCGTAGTGTTACAATGCTGTTGCCCATATCCCAAAGTAAAACAGGCCAAAATAATTGCTAAAATTAGTGATGTAATTCTTGCGGTGGCCATTGACATGAGCATTTAGCATCACCGAGGAGTGGAAGGCAATATATTCCTGAAGACAACTGCGGCATTTTATTTGCCATTATTCGAGCTGCCAAACTGGTGAAATTCTCGTGATCTACCTGAGTCTCATGTAGAAGACAAGGCAAAACAAATAACCGAATCTTGAAGTGGTTAAAAGCTAGGCCAAACGCGCAGGATGGGTGATTACGAAGCCCATTTTTCTCTGAGGAAAATTATGTGTGTGGTGAAACGAATTCTTTTTGTTAGAAAGAAAATATTTAATTCTTTAAATATATGCATTGTAAAAAAATAAGAAGACACGAGGCCATTCCTCAGAGTCGTCATATATTTAGAAAATTAGATAACAGAAATACCAATAGAAGGATATGAACAATACCAAAATAGGTGCCAGTATTTAATTTTATAAAAGAAAATAGAATCATTTAAGTAGAAATCTGACTCTAATGTATCTCGTGATTTGGAAAACCATCTAAGACACAGATAGTTTCAGTGAGATTTATACAGAATTTTTATGTGAGTAGAAATGTCATGGACAACTCTATAATAAGGATCTTGTCATGTGACCACAACCTTCACCTTTGTGATCTGTTGACTGTTTTAGTTCAAATCATCAAAGATGTCTTTGATATTTTTTATCCTTGTTGATTGTATTGATAAATATGTAAGTTGATTTATTATATATTTACACTGCAATATAATTGTATTTTGATCAATTTGTAGAAGTTGAACAAATTTGAGAAGACTTCGTTGACTAATGTAGATGGTTTTAGAATGGTTGTTTAATGGTAGATTCTTTTTGGAGAAGCAATTGAAGTTTGCATATATAAATGACAATTCAATTTTACTCTTAATTTCAAAAAAAAAAAATTGGTATAAAAGTGGATATTTTACTAAAGTATTTTATTAATTATAATATATTTTTTACATTTTTTTTGGTTCAAAGAGCATCGGTAGGAAAGAACTAGGTGAAGAAAACATTTGTTCTTGCCCAAATCAATGAAGTCCTAACTAAATACCAACTTCTCGGATTAAAACAAATCAGGAGAAGAGCAACAAAACCTGTGAACCGATCAGTACAACATATACTCAAATGAAAATTTACATTTAACACCCCCTCCCCACATCCAAAATCATCTACAAGAATAGACCAGACCCCTTAGAACGAATTTTGAATCTGATACAAACAGAATCTCATAAACTAGTCAGAAGAACATGAAAACTCATAAGAAATACCACCGCGACAAGCACCCAATTCACCCAAGATACAAGTCATCCCAAGAACAATTGTGAAATGATAGTCCCCAAAACATGACGTCCACCACTTACTACATTTTACATACTCCATATGTATACCTTGGATTTTAGAATTAATTAATTACGAAAATCAAAAGATACTGAACAAAAAAGAACCTAAAGGCCATATATCATAGCTCATAACATAGAATACATTCAGCCAAAGATCAACATTAGGAAATGAATGTATAAATAATTATAAATATGATTTAAATAATAAATAAATATAATAAATAATTTTAATATAATAAAAATATATATGATGTAAATTGTAAGACTTCTTACATATGTAATTAATGAAAAAATTTAATTCAGTATATTCTACTAAGTGCTAGTTAGATGGATAAAAAATGAGAAATGAAGAAATTTTAAATTGTTAAATTGAAGGTCTTACTATTTGCATTGATAAATCTTATGAAGAAATTCCAATAGTTTTAAGGTGATGATACTAGAGGATAGGCAATCATAGTCAAATATACAATGTTATACTTTTCAATCTAATGGTGAGACAATGATTCTACAGTGTCACAATTTGCACCCTATATATTTATAACACTTGAAATACACACAAAAAGTTTTTTTTTTTTTTTTTATTGTTTTAGTAGAACCCAACATTGAAAAGTGGTGACAAAAGAGATATTATATGCATAAGGTACAATTTTGTTTTTGATTTATTATATTGTATACATTGGAGTGATAAAAAAAGGGTGTGTTTTCTTTATTTTTTGGAGATATAAGGTCGAATAGTGGGTCCATCATTGGTTTAAATTAATATTTTCATGGTTACATATTTATCAAGCATTGCTTGTACATTTTGAGGTATCATTGCATTCCAAAATTATGAATCTCTAATCAAGATTTGGGGGTAGTCTCTTACTACTAAGAAATAGTAAATCGATACAATTTCACACCTTGAAATATAATTTGCTATCATGTCATGCTATATAAATAGGCCTTCAAAGACTCACATGCTTGTGTCATTAGAGATATTCATGTGACATTAAATGGATAAAGTGTAATACGGATCTTACTAGAGGTTGGAGGCAATGAAGGCAGGAGATTTTTATTATCTTGAACTAGCTTCTCACTCAAGGATAAATTATTGCATGAGAAGCACCCTATTTTTGTTCCTAAAGAAAAGAGTGTGTTTTGCATATTTTTGTTCCCTCAAGGAGCAAGGTGGGATAAGATTCTTATAGGTGCACATTTTTGTACTTAGGCATGGTTTAAGATCTGTAAAGAACTTGAGGAGACATTAGACACACTCGGAGGAGATGTGGCCTTTCCAAAGAAAGGTACCTCATGTGCAAATGTTTGACTGGTGAATTATTTTAGAAAAGTAGAGATTCTATCCACAATCATTGAGGAGGAATGAGACACACTCAGAGGATATGTGGACTTTTTGAGGAAAGGTATGTCATGTACAACAATGGAGGAGGCATTACATACACTTAAAAGATATAGAATTTTAAAGGAAATGTGTCTCATTGTCAATGGAGGGTGGGAACACTTTTATTTTCTCTCATTCTATGCAAATAGTTTTAGGTTCTATAGTCAGAAGATCCACTGATGTAGTTATTTTTGTGTTTCCTAGGTGAGTGATGAGGATAAGTGAAGGTGCTACAACAAAGTCTCTAGAAAGGTCAAGTTGAAAACCCTTGAAAATTTCCACTCTTGTTTAGTTTAATGTAATAAGCGGATAATGTTGGAGTTTTACATTAATATAGGTTTGTTTTATATTTTAGATCAATACATGATAAATTGGCTGACTATTAGTTATATGGTTGTTGCATTCTCATAAGAAGTTTTACATGGAAAAATAAGGCTTTATAAATCCATTTACAAATCTATTTATCATCATCATATTTTAAATTAATTTAATATATCTTCTATAATTTCACTATTAAGGGTTGAAGTCTAATTACACCTAATGTAAACATTAAATCTATGATACCATAAGTATTAATGAGTTAAATAGGTCCTTAATGGTATTATAGAACCTAATGAACACCACAAAGATATGAAAGTGATAAAATATTGTTTAAATCTTGTTTGTAATGGAATTTTTTCCCAATAATAATGATTACAAGATCGATATTACTTCTTGGGAGCTTTTTCTCTTGCTTGATGGAGAATCAAATGTTAGGAGTGATTTGTTCTAAAAAATTACTCTATTTTGTGTCATAATTTCTTGGCATGACATCAATTGACGTTTAGTTAGTTCTGGGTATGAGTGTGAATGTGGGAAATAAAAATTTATTTTTAGATCTAAGAAACTTTGTTGCTACAATGAAAAACCCATAACAACAAAATGGGCCAATTGTATAATGAGCTAGATCACAATGGATCTCATATTCTTAAGAATAAGTGATAAAAAAAATTAGAATAAAGGGGTGATTTAGTATCTAATTAAAACTTAGATAATTTATCACCATTAAATATTTAACAAAAAAAAATTATAATATAGTAGTAATAAAGATAGAGAATTCAACATAATTGCTTAAGATTAACACTAGATATACATGGAAAGCCTAACAATTGAAAACTATGATGAGAAATATCACAATATAGAATATAATTACAACTTTTTTTTAGGGATTCAAACCAAGAAATCAACAACGCCTTGATATAATAGCTTTATGACTATGCCAAATAAATTTTGATACTTCTTGAGAATGATAACAATGATTGAAAGAGGTAACAACCTCAAAATTTTATGAAAAATAGATAAGTATCCATCATAGCACAATTACACCATTAGTATCCTTCAACTCATTGCCTCTAGTGCACTTCTAGGCTTATTTGAATGTGGATACCTTCAACTCACTTCTTTTGGTATGAATTATCCATCTTTGTTCACACACTTCACCGCATAAAATTTAACAATTTTCTCACCTTCTATCTAATTTGATCTTTTATTTATATCCTCTATATGCTCATACAAACTTATCCAACTCCACCAAGAAAAAATGTATGGACATGAAACATGCATCAACCAAGGAGATTGGCATTAAACACTTCCACAATGGAAGGGAATTAAATGTGTATTGATGAAAGAGATAAACATGACCCAAAACATTTTGACACACCTATCCAAACTGGCACAATCATAAGGTATTGGTTCAAATGCACCACTTTTATCCTTCCAAAAATTCAATTCAATCAATGATTAGTGCCAAAAAGAATAGGAAGCCTTTTCCAAAGTACAAAGGAATATTACATGGTATTTTTAAATGATTCCAACACATTTCACATTGTCACAACAAATTAAGCTAGAGAAAACATAATAACACTAAAGAACCTAGTATTATATGTAAACTAGTAAATGATTCTTAATATATATCTATTAGATCCAAAAATTCATTATACTTTGTGAGACCCATTGTATAGTGGAAAGTATGCATGTGTTCATTTTTTGTATTTCCTTAAATTAAAAAAATTAGTATTGCACCATGGATGTTTATCAAGTATAGTTAAGGGATCTAGTAAAGTAATCTACTTGTGAAAGGGGTGATATTCAAACAGTTTAGGAGACACAATTGTACATGTATGATTACCAAATAATGTTCTTGTACCAACTCTGTGCATAATGTAATTTTATAATTTTATATGAGGATGTGTTGAGAAATTATGATCACATAACCTAGAAAGGTGTCATTTGATCAATGTATTAGCATTGTGAAAATTAGGGGTTCCTTATTGAGATTTTGGTTAGCAAGAGATGCATGAAAATTTTACCTTGTTATGTGATGTGTATTCAAATGGTAAACATTGATGTATGATTATTGATAAAAAGACTATCATAAGGAAATTAACAATGTGAGTTATATGACCGGATTTCTATAATTCTTGTTTTATCATATGATGTGAAGATAAAGTAATTTTATAAAGGAGAGATTCATATGATGCATGAGCATAGATGCAAGCCTTTTGTGTATGTGTTTTATTGATTTAATGCAATCCTATATAAATTAGGGAGACTTGGAAATTTTGCGTGAATAAAATTTATATAATATTGTTATAATTTGTGATTTATGATCGTTGTACCATCCTATTTACTATAAGGACCTATAATTAGATTCTCAATTAGGCCTCATTTTAGAATTTATCGCTCTCGCATTTATTTTAAGTACTCTAGCTCTACACCACCTATATTTTTGGATTTCTCTTTGCATCCCCAACTCCCAAAAAAAATTTCATCACTTTTGGAGGGAGTAGATCATCTAGGCCGACCTATGCCCTGGTGTTTTCTCTTAAATTTTAATTGAGGTCCCATCTCATTGATTAAGTGGGATTTCAAGGTTCCTAGTAGCTTCCTTTGAGCTTTGAGGCCCAAAATATTATGAGAGGTATAAAAGAAACCTATCTCTCCTTACTTTGAGATAGCATCATAATAATTCAAGAGATCTCCTACAATTGTGCATTCAATCCTACTAAAGAAAGATCTCAAGTATTCTAAGGTGTTTCCAAGAAAATATTTCCATGGATCAAGCTTCTTTCTCTTATTGAAGGCCAAGAAAAGGATTCGTCCATCAAGGAATAAGATCATAGTACAGAGATCCATCTACATACATTTAAGTACCCACATTAATTCAGGGATTTAATTCTTTGACTCTTCAAGTCATCCTTCTCTCTCCATCTAGTATTGTGGCACCAAAGTGTTTTTTAGTGGTGAATATTCACCTTTTGGCAAATTTTGGGAAACTTAAAATTTCATTTTGGAAAATCATGCTCGATACAAGGTGACCTGAATCACCCAAATTAAATATGGTAATGGGTCAATAGTCTTTCAAATCACCATTAATATTTTGTCATTTGACATCGTTCACCAAGATATTCACCTTTAATAAATTTGGCGTGGTTCTTGTAACAACCTCTTAATTCGCTCGATATTTTTAAATACATTTGGCATGCAGATTCTATTTTGCCAACAGTTATTAATTATGAATTAAATGAGTCAGCCCATTTTGCCCCAAAAAATTTACATTGCATTGCTAGATGATCGTTATATTCGTTAGAATTTTTTTATTGACTAAGTCCTATTTCTCCAACCATTTGTTAATTCCTACAATATGCATTGATGACACATTTTTTCCCGCACTTAAATCAAGATGTTAATGTATTTTGAAAAGCCTACAAATTCACAAAAAATGGAAATTGGAATCATGAATTCATATAAATTCAAATCTGTTAATTATAAGATTAAAAACTTAAACACAATTTTGAATTTGTTATAGTTTATTTGTGGCCCATTACAAAATTTTGAAGGGCCAAATTTAAAAATTATAATCTTGCAATAGTAAACAGAGGATTCAACGTTTGAGAGAAAGTGTAAATGACCAAGGTAAGCAATTATTTGTTCACACTTCACAGTATTTCTATTAATTTTAATTCCTAGAATCCTAGTGACTAGTGAGAGGTTAATATGTTTGGAAAGGTGTACTATCCCGAGTATCCTCAAGTTGGTGAAGGGATTGAGATGTCAGGGGAGGTTGAGACTTAGAATTATCACTATGGTGAAAGCGCTAAAGGTATTTCCATGTCATAAATGGGCAAGAATTATAATCCTTAGGGAAGTGAAAGGATTGAAAATGAAAGGACAATCCTAGAAGTTGACAAGGCTAAGACTTGCCAGGGCATTGAAGGGATTGGAATGGTAGACAAGGGAAAGACTCCTTAGGGAAGTGAAGGGATTGGAAGGGTAGAAAAGGGTAAGACTCCTTAGGGGAGTGAAGGTATTGGGAGGGCATTAAAATTCCCAAAGCTCAAAGATACTACCATAAAGCCTTTCTTTGGAATTAGCATTGTTTAGGCTACATCAACTTCTGCAATTACAAGTGCAAAACTCATTCAAAGTAGCTCACTAGTACAACCACCAAAAGTTGTGGTTGTCATTAAGTTAAATCAAAATACATCAAATGAGGATAAAAATGGTGGCACAACAGAAGATTTTATAAGGGATACGTAGAACCAGTTGGATGAAAATGCTAGCAATGAAGATAATATTAATGTTGGTAAGAAGAAAAGTAAAAGGAAAGTAAAAATGGGGCAGGAGTGGGAAATGGAAAGAAACTTTAAGGTTTATTGGGAAGAAAAGTACTAGTTCATTGAACTAGTCCAAAAGAATGATGGGAAACCAATAGAATGAAGGTGTAAGATTTGTATCTAGAAAAATAAAATAGAGAAGAATTTACAACTAAAGATTGACACTATAGAAAAACATATTGGTAAGGTTTATGAAAAACAGACCATAGATGGACAAGAAATATCAATAGTGAGATGGAAATGAAAGGAATAATGTATTCATATTAAGTATTCCATAGAACATAAAGAGCATAACAAGAGAATAGAAGCAATTTCTATTAGTGTAAATCCAATCAAGGTTTGGTTTAAACATGCATCCAATGAAGCAAACTTGGCAAAGACCGTTTAGATGAGTGTTGGTTTTCATATTCTATCCAAAGGATGACCTATGAGAGAATTCTCAAAATATGGTAATTTATTATATTTTTTTGAAATTTTCTCACTATCCTATGTCACATTGGTCAACAACCACTAGATGGGAAATGACAAACTGTCTTTCTGAGGTGGAAAAGCAAACTTTACAGGAGAAAGTAAAATAGTCCAGATTCATTTCATTATCCATGGATGAAGTTACTATGGTAGATAAAACTGATTGGGTCTGTATGCATGCGTATACAATAAAAGAACATGTCTTCCAAGATAATCTACTTTTTGTTTGTAAAACTAGGGGGAATTCAACAGTAGAAAACTTATCTTTTGATGTCTAGAAATCTTTGAATGAATTTTCTAGTATGGCTGATTTTACAATTGAAAAGAAGTTAGTGTGTGTTGGAGCTGATGGAGATGTAGTAATTCAAGGCCAAAGGAATGTTCTTTATACAATATTACAAACTATTATTGCACCTTACATGATTGGCATACATTGCATGGCCCACAAAATGAACTTAGCATATAAAATTGTAAGTGATTTTCCTAAAGTGTCAAAATTTGAAGATCTAGTCCACGAGCTATACTCTTACTTCAGCAGAAGTCCTAAACATTTTATATAATTTAAAAAACATTTAGAGGGAGTAACACCAGGAATCAAGCGTCTTAAGAATGTTGAGCCCAGATGGATCTCTTTGCATGGACCAGTAGAACGAGTTCTAAAAAAATATCAATCCTTGATCAGACTAGTATATAAGAAATGCCTAAAAGTAGACAAAGCTCCTAATCTATTACATAAGTTAAGTGATATAGAGACTCTATTAAATTTAGTCAGCCTTATCTGCATGCTGGATTTAATGAACAAACTTGTTAAGAAATCCCAAGATAGAACTATATATATACATGAGTATAGAAGTTTACATAGAATAACATGCATTGCCCTAGATTCTCAGTATTCAGATATCACACCACTTCAAAGCTCAAATTTTTCCAAGTGGCAGATAATTACACATTTGAATCATGCTGAGAATTTTTCATAATTCAATGCAAAAAATAATTTATGTGTTTTTTTGAAAGGATGTGAAATACCAATTCGCCAATCTAAGAAAGACAAGTGAGGCAAACTACTTCTAGTTACAAAGGAAGATTTTGACAGGAATATTAAATTTGTTAGTCTTAATTTGAAGTCAAATTCCTACCAAATTTCAATAGAGATTTATGAAATATTCCCTTGAGAAGAAATAATTGAAGCCATGGGTTGTGTGTTTCCTCATTTTGGGAAAAACTTCACAGATACACAAACTGATGCAAAAATCTTTCATAAAATAATGATGAATTGATGAGAGAGTTTTCAAAACATGTAGATTGAAATGAGCAACCAATTGAAGGAATTTTAGATTAAGCTAATCTTAAAGAACAATGAAGAAAATTTTCATCATGTATGAAATTGCAATTGAAAAACTTGGAGAATCCATTTGAACCTGGTGCAATAACTAGGCTTTGGAAAAGGATTGAACAGAGTGAAGTATTACGTGATTCAATATTTGAATATTTCAAAATTACTAATTTATGTCAAACAATGATACTGGGGTTGGTGGAAGATGACAATATTTTCAGTGTATTAAGGTTTTTGAAATCAAAGATCATAAACAAACTAGACAAAAATTTGGAAACTTTCTTGAGGTTGTTTGTAACTCAGTACAATGTTAAAGATTTTCCAAGTTATGATAAGGCATTGGCAATTTGGAATTCCATGCGTGAAAGATGAGTGCTTTGAAACACTTCAAAACCTAGTGGTGCTACTACTAGTTTTCAGACAAACAATCGATCTGTGTCCTAGACTCAGAATGAAGATGAATAATTTTTTTGTTTTTTATACCTGACTCAGAATGAAGAGAAACTTGTTACTACTAGTCAATTTCAAGAGCTAGACTCCATGTGATATATAGAAGCATCAAACTACTCACTAAGATAGTGAAGTGATCATTTAGCATTCAGTTAATAGGTATTTATTACATATAGTTCATAAATTTTATGCAGATACTTCATATGTTGTGCTTCTTTAATGTTGACTCATATTACTTTTGTAAATTTTTATTGTATTGATTCTTGAAATTTGAAGTTTAACGAATCCCTAATTTCCTATAAATTTTCATACTCATTCACAATGAAGACATATTTCATATTGCATTATTAGTAGTGAGACATGTTTCTTGAACAATTAGTAAACTGTAAAGTTGAAATTGTACTTCTATGGTTCCACTTCTGGTCAAATTTGTGTATTATAATGTCTGTGTGTGTTAAATCACATTTTCTCATCATCGTGAATTCATGCTTAAAGCCATGTTTGCAATTCGTGAAGTTGTGAATGTAGTTATTCATTACTTCTCATGTCATCTGGGGAATTCATCTTTCAAGTTGCGAAGTCACACATTACGGTTTCTCAACATCTTAATGTTATGTCAATGTTATAGGTTAGCAGTTCTGAATTATCAAATAAATGTTATGCGCAACATATCAAGTATAATGTTACATCCATAATCATGTCGAGTGGTCGCCTCCTTTAGTTTTTCATGTTGAGAAGTTGTGAAATGAGTCTTTGCATCAGTTCTCAAGTATTTTTATCATGGTAAAATGATGTTGAGTAGTCACAAAGAGGCCTAGCACAGCTTCGCAAAGGTTATTTCAAACCGTTAAGAAGTTGAGAAGATACTGAGATAACCATCATGTGAATTATCAAGAGTAAATGAAATGTAGGTTATAAAGGCTCTAAAGTTGAGAAAAGGAACACTGAATACCATGAATTAAATTTTTAACACTTAAATTAATAAATTATATATTATATTTCTAATCCTTATTAAGAAATATGTATGCATCTTATTTCAATCCAATATAAGAAATACATTTATTAATAGAAATACTTATGTATCTTTATTAGTATTGATCTTTATTAGTAATACTTGTGTGAAAAATCAAACAATAAAAATAGATAATAGTAGACCATTTTCTACATTAAAGTAATGGGCCATTGGTCAATATTTTATTAATTGATCTTTATTACCCATGTGAAACATCAAACAGTAAAAACAAATAATACTTAGACTATTTTCAACATTAAAGTAATGGGCTATTGGATGATAGTTTATTAATTGAATATAATTAGTTTATAAAACCCAGTTCAAATGGGCATACCGACAGGAAAGAACAAGAAAGAAACCCTCAAGTTGTAGCCCAAAAAGAAAAAAACCTACATACTAAACATGTTATAATCATGGCATTTGGCCTTATTATAGATGGCATTTGTCATGTTATAAATTTCAATCTTTCATATTACAATAATCAAATTTTGGTCTAATTTGTTCCATATTTTTACTGGGAAAATTGTCTCCCAAACTCTCATATTGATTATGGCCTTTTTCTCTTTGCCTTGTAAGTAGTTATCTATCCCTAATACCCTATGTACCTATACATGTCAAAACCATGACGATGAAAAAACAAATTCTATACTGTCATATCTAGATTAGTTCTGAGAGCTCAGTGTTAGTTGCCTTTCCATACAATCATCTTATAATAATAGACTAAAAGAACAGAAAAAATCCTAAATGAGATATTAATCTAGTCTAACATACTTACAGAACTGAAGATTCATTGTAATCAAATTAAAAGAACTCTATCATCTTTTATCATTAAATTTTATTCTATAAAAAACATATCCTTATCTTGAAAGCTATTACCTTTCTTTACTCAAATCTTACTATTACTACATAATACTTATGTTCTTTAAAACTGCATTCTCGTAAATACCCAAAATTTAATATACCATAATTCATAAACCATCAATATTTATCTATGTATATAAATATATCTCATATATATCTCATATATATCTTATATATATTGTTAGGAATAAGGTGTCTCAACCTTGTATATTTCCTTACATTTTATATTTTCCAAATGTCAGCACTTTGGACAATTTGTAAGGTAATCATGACTGAAACGGTTATGACGGATTCCTATGACGCTCATTAATATTTGAAAGAGCTAATTGTGGAAGATTAGATGATGGGTGAAGACATGAAAGACATGTGGCAGCTGATCATGTTGAGTACTGTACACTCTTTTATAACCAAAATTTTTAGGTTCCTATTTTCTTGGAGAATGGTAAAACCCTAATACGGCTGCCTTTTGGAAGTTGCCCTAAAAAGGAAAGCGCATGATATAAGAATTTTTTAGGGTTGCAAATCAGAAGAGAAGTTAGTGTATTTTTGGAACATTTTTATGTTGCCAAATTTTCCTTCAAGTGTTTTTTATCTCTTGAAAGAACTTGCATTGCAAGTGTATTGTAAATAGTAATAGTTTTGATTAATACATTGTGCAGGTTTTGGAGTGCTGGGGTTTTTTACTGAAAGGTTTTCCCCAGGGTAAATCATTGTGTCATTCTCATTTTTCTATGTATGCATGCTATTGTAAAATCATTCTGTAATTGCTAAGGGTTAAATCTAAATTTGCACGATCCTCTTCTCGGCAGTTTAGCGTAGGGAGCTATTTTTTGTACACTTAGTTTCCTTTCATATCTCATATATATATCGATACATTTCTGATTATCTCCACCCATATACAGTAATTTTTTCCAAATTATTCTTAATAACTATTGTATCTTTAACCTACGACTATTATGCTTACTAATAAAGTCTTTATAGCTTTAACATAGTATTATCATATCTTAATGGGTCACAAAAAACAAAAGATATTTTATAACAAAACCTAACATCTAGACTATTTAAGTCATGTCAAATTTTGTTCGTGATTAGAGGCATCTTCATTTCCACATATCTTTTCTCCATCCCTTCCATTCTCTTCATCACTTTTATCAAATTCATCCTCTGTAATAAACCATTCAAGAACCTTCCATTCCTCACAAACCCTCACATACATTATACTAAGCAAAAACATCCAGTTCTGCTTAAATGTTGGACATCATTCCTCAAAATTTTTGGGATCTTTAATCACAAGGATAGGATATACTTGAATCAACCTATCTCTAATACAATATTCACTACGTGCATTAATACATAATATAACACCAATATTATTCAATACCAAGTCTTGTTCTTCCAGCAAATATTTCTTGAACAGACTAGAACATAAATCACTTATTGTTCCTTTATCTCTGTCAATGTGTAAAATAGTAGCAGAAAACATGGCTATTACCTCAATATTGTTCTTTGGGTGATCTTCAAGCTTTGAAAACTGCTCTCCCATGATTTTCATAGTTTCTCTTTAAAGATTAAACTATGTTTAGCCTTCATGATTCTAACTAGCTTATGCTCTGTAATCTCACCCCAAAATGACATTTCTCTTTTCCCAGCCTTCATCTTAATTGGTGTATACATTCTATTTTTTATCAACAGTCTATGAAGTGAATGCACAATCCTAAGGCCTATCTTACCTATTTAAAACCTATAATTCATGTCAAAGATCAGCTCATAAAGGTTGCTAGCTCAGTCCTGACTCCTAAAATCTATACGAAATCCGATATTAATGGAAATTTTAGCTCATGATTATAAAGGATTGGAGCTCAGTCATGAACCCTAAGAGTCTATGTGTATTAACTCACCCCATTTTCAAGTCGTGAAGTCACGAATATAGTTATGTATTAGTTATCAAGTCATATGGGGAAGTTGTCTTTCAAGTAGCAAAGTTGTGCATTACGATTTCTCAACATCTTAACACTATGTGAATGTTATAGGTTAGCGGTTCCAAGGTCTCAAATAAATGTTATGTGAAACATCTCAAGTATAAATTTTTACATCCATAATCATTTTGAGTGGTCACGTCCTTTAGGTTTTCATGTTGAGAAGTTGCGAAAGGATTCTTTATGTCAGTTCTTGAGTCTTTTTACCATGAGAAGAATCATTGTTCCTGTTAGAATAACTGAGAGGGGGGTGAATTAGTGGCCTCAAAAATTAATCCAATAATTCAACCAAAGCTTTATATCTCAAATATAAAACCTCTAGTTATCTTCAGTCCTACAAGATGTATTCCTTGTGTGAATCTAACATGTATATATTGCTCGGTGTTTATACTTTTTATCCTTTCCTTACGATTTAATCCATAGCAATCTATCTTTTCTTAACCTTTACTGAAATATAGTAAATAACTTAGTGTTTACCGATCAATCCTATTTTAGTAATGTGTAAAGAAAAACATTAAATCAATGAACCATATACATAGTTGACAAATGGATTTTTAACATGGAAACCTTGTTAAGGGAAAAAAACCATTTGGGACTGGTAACCCAAGATTTTCAAACTTCTGAAGTGAGCTCAGTGAAGAGCCAACCTTGTTAAAGGTTATAACCACACTCTTAAGTGTGACCTTGTTAGAGGATTCAAAACTAACATTTTATCACTTGACCTAGCATTCACTATGTTGTCAACATGAAAACATTTTGATACTCCTTGGGATGTATCTCAATATATAAAGGATGGTTAAATCCCACTCTGTTAAGAGATTTTCTAAATCAATGGTTAAAATGAATCAGTATATGATCTTTTCATAAATACAACTTAATATTTTTAGATGTTCAGATCTATTGTAAGCTCATAATACCTTTCTGATCAATGTTCTCTTAAATTCCTTTTCTCCAGTTCTTTCTGCTCGGTGAATGATGTTGCTTCTTTGTTTCTCGATGTCTGTAGAATTCTTAGCTCTGTTCTTTAGCTTGTATGATCAGATCCATATGAAGACTTCTTACCTTCACCAGATTTCTCTCCAGCATTACTCTCTTGATAATTAATTACTTTTCACTATATATAGACGTGATTTTACCATTTCTTGTCCTTTTTTTCTTTGTTGATCACTTCGTGATCTGTAAAGATCACCATGCATGCTTTAGTTTTATTATGTGAATCTCTCCTTGTTTTCTAGAAAAAAGCATTCTTTAAATCTCCTTCTTATCTTTTTCTTTCAACTAATCGATGAAAACAAAGTAAACAATCAGTTAACTCTATAATTAGCTCTGCTAGCTAAGTTATTTTTTCATTTTCCTAACTTCAATTTCTGTCGTTCAACACTTCAGTTGTGCTCTGTGACTACTGTCAATACCTCAGGCATCAACTTCAGTTATGTTCGATGACAACCGCAGCTAGCTTAGTAATTCTTATGCGGGTATCTCTTGCTTGGGTAACACTATCCGTCGAGTAATACAATGAACTTTTGTGCTCGGGATTCATTGTCCCTCTGTGTATATGATTACTCACAAAAAAAACTATCTCTTCAGATCTTTAAGTGTTGTGACAATATGAGTATGAGAAATCATACCATATTAAGTTGACATCAATAAAAATACAATATATTAACTGATTTAGTGTCTTGCAATAACTTTCTACATCTTGGTGATCATCGAATTTGTCATTTTCAGACATTCAATCAGTTATAGTTCATCAATGTCTCCCTTTGGCATTGGTGGAAACATAGTACATACTACTAATACAATATGAAATATATTAGTTTTAGTTCATCAATCTCTACCAAACTTATTGTTTTATAACCAATTCAAATATCTGACTCTTGGTAAGCTCTTTTAGCTTAGATTTAATTCTTGCAGAGTACTTTCTTCATTCTTCATTCCCTTCACTAAGAAGATGTATAAAATTCAAATTATGTCTCTCCCTTTGTTTTAGAATCTCTTCTCCCTTTTCTGGATAGATATACAGTGTTAACTTTTTCAATTATCTCCCTTAAATGAATTTTCTTTTGAATATTTCTCTGATTTTTTCTCTCCCTTTCATTGTTCCTCTTATTGATGGATATTTATTTTGTCTCCCTTTGGATTATTATGATAGATATTTCATATCTCTTTTCCCTTTGACAACAATATATTCCATTGAATACTTCTCTCCATTTGACAGCAATGCCAAACTATATCTTTTTTTAATATATTCCTTGAATTTCCTCTCCATCGGCAATACAATAACTCTAGTGTTTGGTGTAGATAAGTACCTTGTTGTGTACTACTTTTTTTTTTTATTCCATCTCTTTGCTTGCATCAACATGATTGTTTTTTTATAATGTATAGGCTCATGCAGCCTTCTAGTTAGCTTAGTGACCAGTATAAAAGGGTCAAACCCCTAGTCTCCTCCTCAGGTACTCAAGTGTATATTTAGGCAATGGATTTGTGAATATATATGTTAATTGTTCCTTGCATTGCACATATTCTAGTATCACTTCCATCTCTCGCACTTGTTTTCTTAAGTAATGATACTTGATAGCAATATGCTTTTTCTTAGCATGCATCACAACGTTCTTTGAAATATTGATAGCACTTGTATTATCACAATAGATAATCACTGGTTCAAGAATTTTCATATTCATACCTTCCAGTAATTGCTTGATCCATGTAATGTTAGAGAAATTTGTAGTAGTAGCCACATATTCTTCTTCTACAGTGGATTGTGAGATGCATCATTTCTTTTTACTTATCCATGTGACAAGTCTGTCACCCATGAAGAATGCTACTCTTGTTGTGCTCTTTATGCCATCTATGTTTCCATCCCAATCACCATTTATATAGACTTGAAGCTAGAATTTTCCTTCTCTTTTATACCATAGACCATAGTCTTCAGTATTCTTTAGATATCTTAGAATTCTTTTGACAACAGTCATGTGTGACTCCTTGGGATTAGAAGACAATCTTGCAACTATTCCAACTACATGTGCTATATCTGGTCTAGTATGTACAACATACATAAGTTTTCCAATCATAGATCTATACAGGGTTTGATTTACCTCAGTTGAATTATCTTCCTTTGTGAGTTTGCATATGGTTTTCATCGGTGTTCCAACTAGTTTGGAGTCCTCCATGTTGAATATCTTGAGAACTTCCTTCATGTATTTGGATTGTGTGATGTATATGCATGCATCTTGTTGAAGAATATGTAGACCAAGAAAGAACTTGATCTCCCGAAAAATTGACATTTCAAACTCTTTGCTCATTTCATCAGCAAATGATTTGCATAACATATCATTACCTACAAATATAATATCATCAACAAATATTTCAACAATCAGAATGTTATCATCAATATATTATTTTAAATAGAAATTATTGTTATCACTTTTTCTTATAAATCCAATACTTATGAGATAAAACTGAATTCTTTCATACCATGCTCTTGGTGCTTATTTCAATCCATACAAGGCTTTGTGTAGTCTACAAACCATGTTTTTCTTGTTAGGATCAACAAACTCTTCTGGTTGTTCAATGTATACCTCTTCTTCTAGTATTCCATTTAGGAATGCAAATTTGACATCCATTTGGTATACCTTGAATCCTTTGTAGGCAGCATAAGCAAGTATAATTATTACTCCTTCTATTCTAGCAATAGGTGCAAAGGTTTATGCATATTCAATATCTTCTTCTTGTGCATACGCTTTCCATACTAATCTTTCTTTGTTCCTTGTGACTTCTCCATTCTCATTCAGTTTGTTTCTGAATATCCATTTGGTACCAATGCCATTTTTGTCACTTAGTTTAGGTACTAATGTCCATGTTTTATTCTTCTCTATCTATCCTATCTCTTCATTCATAGCACTAACCCATTCCTGATTCTTAAGTGCGGTATTAAAATATTTTGGCTCAAAATCAAAAATTAACCATCTAGTGTTTAGTGACTTACTACTTGTTCTCATTCTAGCCTTTTGTCTCCTATGATCTGGTTTTGAGGATGGTTTCTTATGACTTCCAATCATAGATCTATACAGGGTCTGATTTACCTCGGTTGAATTATCTTCCTTCATGAGTTTGCATATGGTTTTCATCGGTGTTCCAACTAGTTTGGAGTCCACCATGTTGAAGATCTTGAGAAATTCCTTCATGTATTTGGATTGTGTGATGTATATGCATGCATCTTGTTAAAGAATATGTAGACCAAGAAAGAACTTGATCTCCCGAAAAATTGACATTTCAAACTCTTTGCTCATTTCATCAAAAAATGATTTGCATAACATATCATTACCTACAAATATAATATCATCAACAAATATTTCAACAATCAGAATGTTATCATCAATATATTCTTTTAAATAGAAATTATTGTTATCACTTGTTCTTATAAATCCAATACTTATGAGATAAAACTAAAGTCTTTCATACCATGCTCTTGGTGCTTATTTCAATCCATACAAGGCTTTGTGTAGTCTAGAAACTATGTTTTTCTTGTTAGGATCAACAAACTCTTCTGGTTGTTCAATGTATACCTCTTCTTCTAGTATTCCATTTAGGAATGCAGATTTGACATCCATTTGGTATACCTTGAATCCTTTGTAGGCAGCATAAGAAAGTATAATTCTTACTCCTTCTATTCTAGCAATAGGTGCAAAGGTTTATCCATATTCAATATCTTCTTCTTGTGCATACCCTTTCCATACTAATCTTTCTTTGTTCCTTGTGACTTCTCCATTCTCATTCAATTTGTTTCTGAATATCCATTTGGTACCAATGCCATTTTTGTGACTTAGTTTAGGTACTAATGTCCATGTTTTTTTCTTCTCTATCTATTCTATCTCTTCATTCATAGCACTAACCCATTCCTGATTCTTAAGTGCAGTATTAAAAGATTTTGGCTCAAAATCAAAAATTAAACATCTAGTGTTCAGTGACTTACTACTTGTTCTCATTCCAGCCTTTTGTCTCCTATGATCTGGTTTTGAGGATGGTGTCTTCTGACATACTTGGAAAGTACCGGTTCAGATAAATGTACATCATTTTGATCATCATTTTGACCTTCATTTTTATCTTCATCACTTGGTTCATCATTGTGAGCATTTTCCTGGTTTTTATTGTTTACAGCCTGATGCTCGAGTGCATTGTTGTGACTCTCGATAGCGATACACTGTTGCTTGGCTAGAGTGTCATGTTCTTCACTGTAGACAAAATTTTTGTAATCTTCTGGTTCCTTTATGCTTTCCTCATCATTGTTCTCAGCAAATTCATCCACTTTGAAATTCACACTTTTAATGATTTTGTTAGAGGATTTGTTAAGACATTTATAAGCCTTGCTTTTGGTAGAATAACCAAGAAATATTCATTCTTCCCCTTTGGAGTCTGGCTTTCCATTTATATCATATTTAAAAATATAACATTTACTTCCAAAAATTTTGAAGTAACTTACATTGGGTGTGTATCCATACCATAGCTCATAAGGTGTCTTATTGGTGTCTTTCTTCAATTTAACTATGTTTAATGTATAGACAATAGTACTGACAGCTTCTCTCTAGAATGTTTGTATGATGCCTTTCTCAATCATCAGTGTTCTGGCACAATCAACAATTGATCTATTCCTTCTCTCAGCAATCCCATTTTTTTGTGGTGTTCTTGGTGCAAAAACCTATCTTTTTATTCCATGCTCATTACAAAAGTTAGTGAATTCATCAAAAATAAATTTTCCTCCTATATCTGATCACAGAAATTTCAGTTCTTTTCCAGTTTTTTTTTAAACTATAGCTTTATAGCATTTAAATGTCTTGAATGCTTCGTATTTCTCTTTTAAGAACATAACAGTCATCATTCTAGAATAATCATCAAAAAATAGAATGAATTATCTATCACCATAGTAGCTCTTTGTTCTCATTGGTCCACATAAGTTAGTATGGACTAATTCTAGAATAGCATTAGATGTGTAGGTCTTTCTCTTGAAACTAGACTTTTTCATTTTACCTTTTTGACAATTCTTACACATGACATGGTCGAGATTTGACATGCTCGGTAAGCCTCTTACTTTACTTTTAATTCTTATCCTAACCATGCTATAAAAATTTACATGACATAATATTTTATGTCACAACCATATATCTTCATTTATAGCCAATAAAAAAGTGGTGTTATTATCATCAAGATAGAATAGGTTACCTTTTGTTTGTTCACCAGTACCAATCAACCTTGCTGATTCATTAAAGATATCTTCCTTTTTGTTCTCAAATGTAACTCGGTGACCTGTATTATTCAGTTGTGAAACACTCAATAGATTATAGGTAATTCCTCTTACCTAGTATGCATTTTCACATCTGATCATATTACTCAACATTATGGTTCCTTTACCCTCAATTGGACAAGGTGAGTCATTTCCCATTCTTACTGATCCACCATTATAATATTCAAAAGTTTCAAAATTTTCCTTATCTCCAGTCAACTGGTGAGTACAACCACTATCAATAATATAGACATAATTTTTACTAACCTTAGATATGAGTGCAGTCTCAACATACCTTTCTTCTTTGTCTAAATCATCCTTCATAGAAACAAATAGTACCTCAATATATTCATCAGATTCAGTATCAATATTTTTAGCTTTGTTCTCAGCTAGGTAACAAGCCTTCTCTCCTTTGTCCTTGTAGTCTCAGTTGTGGATATGTGCAAGATCATGAGGGACCAAAAAGTGGCGATGTGAAAAAAATCCACATTTCACTCATCCAAAAGCCCATGAAAATATTTGTTGACATGTTAGTAGGCCTGGGTGTAAGTACACATAGCCAAACCCGACACCCAAGCAAAAGCCTAATCGGGTGCCTGATTTTTTCGGGTACCTGATTTTTTTGAGTACCCAATATTTTTGGGTACATGATTTTTATTTTTTTTTCTTTAAAATTGTTTTTTTCAAATGAACATTCTTAGGACCCCTTGGGACACACTTGAGTGTTCCAATGTGTCCCTGAGGATCAAAGAGGGTCCTAAGGGGTCCTAGTACACCTTCTCATGCATTAGGACCCCTAGGAAGACCCCATGACCCCTTTTGAAAGATTGGAACACTCAAGTGTATCCCAAGAGGTTGTATAACCTCTTACGACACACTTGAGTGTTCCAATGTGTCCCCGGGGATCAAAGAGAGTCTTAAGAGGTCCTATCACACTTTATCACACATTAGGACCCCTACAAAGTCCCTGTGACCCCTTTCGAGACATTAGACCACTCAAGTGTGTCCCAAGAGGTTGTAGGACCCCTTGGGACACAATTGAGTGTTCCAATGTGTCTAAAGGGGTCATGGGGTCTTCTTAGGGGTCCTAATGCATGATAATGTGTAATAGGACCTCTTAGGATACCTATTTAACCCCCAAAGACACATTGGAACACTCAAGTGTGTCCCAAGGGTTCCTACGACCTCTTGTAATACAATTGAGTGTTCTAATGTGTCAAAAGAGGTCATAGAGTCTTCCTACGGGTCCTAACATGTGAGAACATGTACTACGACCCCTTAGGTCCCTCTTTGACCCCTGAAGACACATTAGAACACTCAATTGTATCCTAAGGGGTCCTACAACCTCTTGGGACACACTTGAGTGTTCCAATGTGTCAAAAGGGGTCATGGGGACTTCCCATGACCCCTTTTGAAACATTGGAACACTCAAGTGTGTCCCAAGAGGTCATCCAAGAGGATCCCTTGGGACACAATTTAGTGTTCCAATGTGTTGAAAGGGGTCACTGGGTCTTCTTAGGGGTCCTAACAAGTGAGAAGGTGTAATAGGACCCCTTAGGACCCTCTTTGACCCCCAAGGACATATTGGAACACTCACGTCTGTCCCAAGGGGTCCTACAACCCCTTGGGACAAACTTAAGTGTTCCAATATTTTAAAAGGGGTCATGTGGTCTTCTTAGAATTCCTAACATGTGATAAGGTGTACTAGAACCACATAGGACTCTCTATGACCCATGAGGACACATTAGAACACTCAAGCGTGTTCCAAGGGGTCTTACAAACCCTTGCAACACACTTGAGTGTTCCAATATGTCAAAAGGGGTCATGAGGTTTTCCTCAGAGTCCTAACAAGTGAAAAGGTGTACTAGGACCCCATAGGACTTTGTTTGACCCCCGGGGACACATTAGAACACTCAAGTGTGTCCCAAGGGGTCCTACAACTTCTTGGAACATACTTGAATGTTCCAATGTGTCAAAAGGAGTCATGAGGACTTCCCATGACCCTTTTTGAAATATTAGAACACTCAAGTGTGTTCCATAGGTTGTAGGACCCCTTGGGACACAATTGAGTGTTCCAATGTGTTCCCAGGGGTCAAAGAGGGACCTAAGGGGTCCTAGTACAACTTCTCATGGTTGTAGGACCCCTAAGAAGTCCCCATGAGCCCTTTAGACACATTGGAACTCTCAAGTGTGTCTCAAGTGGTCGTAGGACCCCTTGGGACACACTTGAGTTTTCTAATGTGTCCCTAATGGTTAAAAAAGGTCCTAAGGGGTCCTAGTACACCTTTTTACATGTTAGGACTCTAAGAAAAACCCTGTGACCCCTTTTGACAGATTGGAACACTCAAGTGTGTCCTAAGAGGTCATAGGAACCGTTGTGGCACACTTAAGTGTTCTACTGTGTCCCTAGGGGTCAAAGAGGGACCTAAGGGGTCCTACTACACCTTATCACATGTTAGGCCCTGTAGGAAGTCCCCATGACCCCTTTTAACACATTGAAACACTGAAGTGTGCCCTAAGAGGTCATAGGACCCGTTGGGATGCACTTGAGTGTTCCAATGTGGCGAAAGGGGTCATAGGGTCTTCTTAGGGGTTCTAACATGTAAGAAGGTGTACTATGACCCCTTAGGACCCTCTTTGACCCTCGGGGACACATTGGTACATTCATGTGTGTCCCAAGGGGTCCAATGACCTCTTGGGACACACTTGAGTGTTCCAATGTTTCAAAAGGGGTAATGGGGTCTTCCTAGGGGTCCCAATGTGTGAGAAGGTGTACTAGGACCCCTTAGGACCCTATGTGACCCCTAGGGACATATTAAAACTCTCAAGTTTTTTCCAAGGGGTCCTACGATCTCGTTGGACACACTTAAGTGTTTCAATGTGTCGAAAGGGGTCATGGGGTCTTTTTCAAGGTCATAGAATATGGGAAGGTGTACTAGGACCCCTTAGGACCCTCTTTCACCCCAGAGACACATTAGAACACTCAACTATGTCCCAAGGGGTCCTGTGACCTCTTGGGAAACACTTGAGTGTTCCAATATGTCAAAAGGGGTCATGGAGACTTCCCATGACCCCTTTTCAAACATCAGAACACTCAAGTGTGTCCCAAGAGGTCATAGGAACCCTTTAGACATAATTAGGTGTTCCAATGTGTTTCTAGGGATCAAACAGGGGCCTAAGGGGTCCTAGTACACCTTATCATAGTTGTAGGACCCCTAGGAACTTCTCATGACCCCTTACAACACATTGGAACACTCAAGTCTATCCCAAGAGGTTGTAGGACCCCTTGGGACAAAATTGAGTTTTCTAATGTGTCTCTGAGGGTCAACAAGGTACCTAAGGGGTCCTAGT